>PVLC010006143.1:12832-46946 GCA_004027655.1 Graphiurus murinus | reverse complement strand
GTGGTATGGCTCCATCTAGACTACAGGTCTTGGTTCCTAGCCCAGAGTTCCCGCAGTAAGGATGCCTTTGGTTAGGGTTATTATGCAGTTAAAGAAGTTGAAGTGACAATTACTTAAATTTTTGACAGAGGAGTAGAGTCAAACTTAAACTTCTGATCTCAAACCTCCTGGGATCTTTATGTCTCTTTACTTACTTATTTAATTTTGTGATACAGATTGAACCCAGGGGCATTCTACCTCTGAGCTACACCCCCAGCCCTATTTTGTTTTTATTTTTGAAACAGGGTCTTGCTAGATTGATGATAGTATCACTCCTAGCTGAGATTGTCCTTGAACTTGTAGTCCTCCTGTCTTGGCCTCCCAAATACTGGGAGTGCACCATCATACCCAGCCTTTATTTATGTTTTAGAGACATAAAGTCTTAGGTTTTCTATTGGGTCTTAAATCATAAAGTTCTAGCACTGAGTGTTGTTTGAAAGCTGCACAAATATTAAGATTATCTTTTTTTTTTGCAGTACTGGAGATTGAACTCAGGGGCAGTCTACCTCTGAGCTATACCCCCAGCACTATTTTTTATTCTTTATTTGGAAACAGGGTCTCACTAAGTTGCGGAGTGCCTCACTAGGTAGCTGAAGCTGGCTGCGAACCCGGATCCTCCGGTCTCAGCCTCCCAAATGCTGGGATTACAAGTGTGTGCCACAACGTCCGGCTCGAGATTATCTTAATACTCATTCATAAAAATAGTCTGTTTCTTAGCTCATATATGAATTATGTTTAATAAAAGGCGATTTGAGTAAAATACCTGTAGTAATTTTTACCACTTTCTGTCTTGCCAGGAGGTGTTCATAGTTAGTGCAACAAGAACACCCATTGGTTCCTTTCTGGGCAGCCTGTCCTCGCTGCCAGCCACGCAGCTTGGTTCCATTGCAATTCAGGCAGCCATCGAAAAGGCAGGTCAGTAGTTTCTTTGCTTTTTGTGTTAGAATGATTCAGTGGAACACATTTATTTTGCACTTACATATACATAACTTTTTGTTGTTGTTGTTGGGAGTTGAACCCAGGGGCTTTCTACCTCTGAGCTACACCTCCAGCCCTATTTTATTTTTTATTTTGAAACAGGGTCTCACTAAGTTCCTGAGGTCCTATCTAAGTTGCTGAGGCTGGCCACAAACCTGGGATTATCCTGTCTCAGCCTCTCAAAATACTGGGATTACAAGTGTGCATCACCATGCCTGGCTCTATATATAACTCTTAGAAATGATATAATGCAGGCTGGGCAGGATGGTGCACACTTGTAATCCCAGACTTGGGAGACTGAGACAGGAGGATCACAGGTTCGTAGCCAGCCTCAGCAACTTAGTGGGACCCTCCTGTTTAAAAATAAAAGAGTAAAATAGGGCTGGGGTGTAGCTCAGAGGTAGAATGCCCTCGAGTTCAATCCCCAGTACCACACACACACACACACACACACACACACACACTCACTCTGTCTCTCTCTACCTCCATTTCTGAATTCCCTTGTACAATAGAGTTAGGAATGAAACTCAAAATGGATGATGCAGGTTTTGTACTGTCATGTAGCTTACTAGGTAATCACTAATTATTAAATTGAGTAACATATGAAATGCCTTTTGTTTTTAAAAGGGATTGCAAAAGAGGAAGTGAAAGAAGCATACATGGGTAATGTTCTACAAGGAGGTGAAGGACAGGCCCCCGCGAGGCAAGCAGTCCTGGGTGCAGGTACCTGGAATAGTGCTACTTTTATACTTAACATTTCAAAGTGGGAAAATGTAGGTCATTTCATCTTAAATCCATTGCTAAATGTATAATATAATTTAACGTTTATAGATGTACTGACAGAAGAAATTTTGCAGATTATAGTAACATGCTGTATTCTGTTACTTTAAATTCTACTGTTATATTTTAAAAATGGGTATCTGTTTGTCTTTCTTTTCTTTTTTTTTTTGGTGTGTGTGATACTGGGGATTAAGCCCAAGGGCATTCTACCTCCGAGCTACATTCCCAGCCCTTTTTATTTTTATTTTTTAATTAATTAATTTTTTTGTGGTACTGGAAATTGAGCCCCAGCATTCTGCCTCCAAGCTATACCTCGAGCACTGTTTTCTGTTCTCATCAAGTTGCAGAGGGCCTCACTGAGTAGCTGAGGCTGGCCAAGACCCTGCGATCCTTCTGTCTCAGCCTCCCAAGTACTGGGATTACAGGCATGTGCTACCATGCCTGGCTTATTTTTATTTTTGAAACAGGATCTTGCTAGGTGATGAGAGTTTCACTACTTGCTGAGGCTATCTTTGAACCTGCAAACCTGTCTCAGCCTCCTAAGTATTGGGATTACAGGAGTGTGCCACCACCATGTCTGGCTCTTTTTTTTTTTTTTTTTTGTGGCACTGGGTATTGAACTCAGGAGCACTCTACCTGTGAGCTATACCCCATCTCTATTTTTAGTTTTTTATTTTAGAACAGGGTCTTTCTAGGTTGATAAGAACTTTACTCCTTGCTAAAGCTGTCCTTGAACGTGTGATCCTCCCATCTCAGTCTCCCAAGTACTGGAATTACAGGGGTGCGTCACCACACCAGACTGAGTATCTGTTTTTCTAAAGTACTACTTATTTTGGTCTTAGGTTTACCTGTTTCTACTCCATGCACCACTGTAAACAAGGTTTGTGCTTCAGGAATGAAAGCCATCATGATGGCCTCTCAAAATCTTATGTGTGGACATCAGGTAAGAATCATTTTATTTTCCATCTATTAGTTAAAACAATGTCCAGTCCTAAAAGACAGTAAAAATCTAAGCTAATCATGTTTTAAAAATGAAATTCTTGGCAGGGAGTGGTGGCACATGTTTGTAATCCCATTACGTGGGAGGCTGAGATAGGAAGATCTGGGTTCGCAGCCTGCCTCAGCTACTTTGTGAGGCTCTCCACAACTTAGTGAGACCCTGTTTCAAAATAAAGAATAAAAACAGGGTTGGGGGTGTAGCTCAGAGGTAGAATACCCTGGGTTCAATCCCCAGTACCAAAAAAAAAAAAAGAATTTCTTGGGCTGGAAGGTAGCACAATGGTAGAGCAGTTGCCTAGTACACATGGGGCCCTGTACCACAAGAAAAAGAAAAAAAAAAAAAAAAGATTCTTATAAATGCAGCCAGATGTGGTAGCGCACACTTGAGGATTGAAGGTTCGAGGCCAGCCTCAGCAACTTAGTGAAGCTCTCTGCAACTTAGTGAGACCCTGTTTCAAAATAAAAAATAAAATACGCCTGGGGGTGTAGCTCAGAGGTAGAGTGCCGCTGGGTTTAATCCCCAGCAACACAAACACACACACACACAGTCAAGTTGCTCTCTTGTCTCACACTGAGGAAAGAGTGTCTGGAATTGCACCTTCATTGAAGCCTAGGTAGAAATGATAGCTTAAGTGTCTTTTGTTAAAAGTTTTCAGCCAAGACATTTTGGACTGGGGATGACTTTTAAGAGTCTTACTCTTCTGGATGTAGTATTCTGTTTTTCTTTTTTGGTGGGTATTGAATCCTGGGTGCTGGGCATACTAGGCAATCTACCACTGAGCCACATCCATAGCTCTAGACATTTTTAAAAAATCATAAATTCTGTATTTGCTGGAATAGGGGTTTTAATAAAAGAGAACAAGGTGCTAACCCTGGGAATCAGACCATTGACTGAGTTCAGGATCAGTGACTAATTTATAAATTTCAACAATGCCCAGATTCAGTTGGCAAGTTGTGTAGGCTTTCTCTTTGCTGATCTAGGTCACTTTTTTTTTTTTTTTTTTCCGGTATTGGGGATTGAACTCAGAGGCATTCTACCTCCGAGCTATACCCCCAGCCCTATTTTTTTATTCTTTTATTTTGAAACAAAGTATCATAAGTTGCAGAGTGCCTCACTAGGTAGCTGAGGTTGGCCGAGAACCTGGATCCTCCGGTCTCAGCCTCCCAAATGCTGGGATTACAAGCGTGCGCCACCACGCCCGTCTTCTAGGTTAAATTGAGCAAGAGATGGGCTGCTCAGCAAATAAGTGCTGTGGTGCTAGGAGACCCATAGCACTTATATAGGAGACCTAGACCCATAGAACTTATATTTTATCAGAACCAAGCCCTTCATTTTGTAGATAAGGAAAGTGAGACTAGAGAGCCACAAATATAAAGTTATAGGGCTGAAATGAGAAAACAGAAGTCTTTAATTTTATCTAGTGCATCCTAGCCTACCTATTTCTCACATATATAAGAACCATAGTTAGGTGTACACTTTGCTGTTAAACCTGCCTTGCACTGTTTCCAAATAGAAAGCAAACCAAAGAAAAAGGGGAAACAGATGGAGTGATAGCTGAGCTATTGTATCAGGTACTTTATTTATTTATCTTTCTTCTTGTAGTACTAGGCATTGAACCATTAAACCCAGGGCCATTCTACCTCTGAGCTGCACCCCAAGGCATATTTTATTTTTTATTTTGAAACAGGGCCTCACTAAGTTGCTGAGGCTGACTGGCGATCATCCTCTCTCAGCTTCCCAAGTACTGGGATTACAAGTGTGTGCCACCATGCCCAGCTGTTGGATACTTTATTATGAAAGCATTTTAGCACATGATAAAAACACAAATGATATAAATAAATAATTTTTCTTTGTCTTCAACCACTCCCCTAGTCTTCTCAGTTTGAGTATTTTGCCACTTAAGAGAAGTGTCAGACAAATTGATTAACTTTCTGTGTCCCATTTAATGTCTTGGAGATCTGTTAGCACTTATGATAGTATTCTATTAAATTGAATAACTGTAGTATATTCAATAGGGCCTTATTGAATGGACATCTAAATTGTCTCCAGTTCTTTACTATTTAAAATTATACTGCAGTATACAAAAATGTGTATGTGTGTGTGTGTGTGTGTGTGTGTGTGTGTGTATAGCAGGGGTACTAGGGATCAAACCTATGGCGTCAGCAACTTAGTGAGACCCTGTTCAAAATAAAAAGGTCTGCAGGTATACTCAGAGGTAGAATGCCCCTTGATACAATAAATTTTTTATCAGTGTTAATGAAATTAAAGGTTAGAAGTTAAGAATCAAGCCGGGCGTGGTGGTGCACACTTGTAATCCTAGCATTTGGGAGGCTGAGACTGGAGGATCCGGGTTCGAGGCCAGCCTCAGCTACCTAGTGAGGCACTCCGCAACTTAGTGAGACCCTGTTTCAAAATAAAGAATAAAAAATAGGGCCAGGGGTGTAGCTCAGAGGTAGAATGTCCCTGAGTTCAATCCCCAGTATCGCAAAAAAAAAAAAAAAGAAAAGAATTTCAGAAGATGATCTTACATGAAAGATATTTTGGCAGTTTTACAAATCTGATTCTAATCTTAATTATCTCTCTCTCTCTCTCTTTTTTTTTTGGTAGTGGGGATTTAACCCAGGGGTATTCTACCTCTGAGCTACACCCTCAGCCTTTTTTATTTTTTATTTTATTTTATTTTATTTTATTATTTATTTATTTATTTATTTTGCAGTACTGGGGATTGAACTCAGGGGCATTCTACCTCCAAGCTATACTCCCAGCCCTATTTTTCATTCTTTATTTTGAAACTGAGTCTCACTAAGTTGCGGAGTGCCTCACTAGGTAGCTGAGGCTGGCGAAGAACCCGGATCCTCTGGTCTCAGCTTTCTGAATGCTGGGATTACAAGTGTGCGCCACCACACCCGGCTTATTTTTTTGTTTTGAAACAGGTTCTCAAGCTGGGCATGGTGGTGCACATTTGTAATCCCAGTACTTGGGAGGCTGAGATAGGAGGATCACAGGTTTGAGGATAGCCTCAGCAAGTAGTGAGACTCTCATCAACCTAATGAGACCCTGTTTCTAAATAAGAAGTAAAATCGGGCTGGGGGTGTAGCTCGAAGATAAAATGCCTCTGGGTTCAATCCCCAGAACCACAAAAACAAACAAAAAAAAACAGGTTCTCATTAATTTGCTGAGTCTGGCCTCAAACCTGCTATTCTCCTGTCTCAGCCTCCCAAGTACTGGGATTATAGGTGTGGGCCACCACACCTGGCTCATTACACATTTTAAACCATTTCATCAGGATCACTTGATAAAGAAGGGTATATTTGTTGAAAGAGGGTATCTAGTGAACTTTCAACTCTCTGAACTGGCTGGTTTTCTGTATTGCTGAGCAGGACGTGATGGTGGCAGGTGGGATGGAGAGCATGTCCAATGTTCCGTACGTCATGAACAGAGGAGCGACACCATACGGTGGGGTAAAACTTGAAGATTTGATTGTAAAAGATGGGCTAACTGATGTCTACAATAAAATTCATATGGTAAATACTGCTTTTTAATAGGGAATCCTATCCAATATACTTGAGTTTTTCATGTATTTTAGAAACTGAACTGAAGGATGGGTGTTTTTGTTTTTGTTTGCGGTACTGGGGATTGAACTCCGGGGCATTCTACCTCCGAGCTATACCCCCAGCCCTATTTTTTTTTTTATACTTTATTTTGAAACCGAGTCTCACTAAGTTGCGGAGTGCCTCACTAGGTAGCTGAGGCTGGCCGCGAACCTGGATCCTCCGGTCTCAGCCTCCCCAATGCTGGGATTACAAACGTGCGCCACCACGCCCGGCTTGAAGGATGGGTTTTAATGTTGATTTTAGCCTTTTGTTTTAGATAAATATTTTTCTATGCCATTGCATCAGCATGGCTTAATTATTAAAGAAATTGCCCCACACTTGGATAGGTCATTTTCTGACTTCTAAAACAGCAACCTTTGGGCTAATGTAAGCATTTGAGGATAAGGCATAAGTGGAAAGTTATCCAGTGCAGAAGGAAGTATATTTTAAGAAACTAATAGATTACAAAACTACAGGATATGTACACGATGGAATTTTACTCAGCCATAAAGAAGAACAAAATCATGTCATTTGCAGGGAAATGGATGGAACTGGAGAACATTATGCTAACTGAGATTAGCCAGTTACAAAAAGTGGAAAGTTGGATGTTCTCCCTAATATGCAGAAGCTAGGAAGAAAATGGGACATAGGAGGGACTCCAGACAAAGAAAGAGAAACCTTAGATGAGTTACGAACGTGACCTAGTTGAGGGAGATGGGAAGAGGGAAGCACAGTAATGCACATGATGTACATTCATAAACATATCAAAGTCAGTCACTAAGCTGAACATGAGAAGGAGGGAAGGGGGAGGCGCCAGGGTAGGAATTGGGGAAGGGCTAAATGAGTGTTGTGTGCATGTATACCTCTACCAGCTTGTACCTCATAAGGATGTATGATTATAATGCACCAATAAATTAAAAAAAAAAAAACTAAATTTAACTGCTAACCACTGTCTTCTAAGTTACACAAAACGAATTGGTTTTTAAAAATTCCAAATTTACCAGGGTAACTGTGCTGAGAATACTGCAAAGAAGCTGAATATTGCACGAGATGCACAGGATACTTATGCTATTAGCTCTTACACCAGAAGCAAGGCCGCATGGGAAGCTGGGAAATTTGGAAATGAAGTTACTCCTGTCACAATTACAGCAAAAGGTACAGAGATAATGTTTCAAAATAGATGAGTTTTTAAATGATTTTTACTTATTTAGATTTTATTTTTAATAGATTTTACATGTTGCTGAATTGGTTTCCATTTTAAATTAGTTCATTATTGTCTTTTATTTAGGTGGGGTACACTAACACTTCTCTTTATGGTTAACTCGGAGGATTGCCAGTTCAGAGAATATATTTCAATCCATTGATGTCAGACTTCAGTGTCCAATGATAAAACCCACTGAGCATTTGTGTGTGTGGTGCTGGGGATTGAACCCCTTGTGTATACTAGGCAGGCACTACCAGAGCCACATCCCCAACCCCATATTTTTAATTTGAGAAATGTATTTATTAGAACTTTTTCTCATGTGAGAGACAGTACATTAGCTTGTGTGGAAAAGGGGGGGCATATTTAGACTACTGGTGGCCAGAGTGGGGTGTGGGGGCGGAATGCCTCCCAGAAATGAAGGCTGAATGGCAGCAACCAGTCAGCTGTGGGCTGTCAGGGATTGGAACGCTTGTATTAAGACATACTCTCTTGGCTTCTCATGTTTGCGCTCTATTTTCTCAGGCTTTCTTAAGGTACTGCTTCCCTGTCTAGGGTCATATCTGTCCAGCTCTCAAAGTAGAAAGACATTTTACCAACTTAGTAGAATGAATCCACAATATAGGTTCATTAACTTAGTTTAGGTTGCATATCTGTTCAATGAATGTTGACCGTGCTCTGGATGACCAGAGCATCCAATGTTGGCTAGAAAACTAGCCCTGGGGTCAGTGGTCACAGAAGCCACCTGGAAGAAAAGATAATGAGATGTGGATGTATAGAGCATTTCAAATTCATTAAGCTACTTAACAAACTCCTCTTTAGGACATGAACATAATAGACGATGGACAGTAGATTCTAGATGAGCATTTGCTCAGATGGGCTAAGGTATGCAAGCATACAAAGGGAGACTCGGACTACTGGGCACCTTGTGTGGCCATTTCTTGCTGAATGACTGTTTTGAGTACTGATCATTTACAATGTATTTGTTTTAGGTAAACCAGATGTAGTGGTGAAAGAAGATGAAGAATATAAACGTGTTGATTTTAGCAAAGTTCCAAAGCTGAAGACAGTTTTCCAAAAAGAAAATGGTTAGTAATTAAAAAAAAAAAAAGAAAAAAATTGAGTTAGTATATTATATTTACTCTTGGATTTGCCTAAAGGATTAAAAAAGGATAATTCTAAAAAACATATAGATGTTATTTAACATTTTTAATATGCATCAGACAAGTACAAGTAACAAAGTAATATTAATTGGAAGTATATTTAAAATCATGTAACTGTTTATACCTTCAGTATTTAAATCTTAGGGAAGATATTGTGTAACATGATGATAGAATTTATTTCACATACAATTCATCTTGAAAGTTTATTGTGAATTTGAAAGTCAAGTTTACAAGTTTCTTTTTTTTTCTTTTTGGTGGTACTGGGGATGGAACCCAGGGGCATTCTACCTCCGAGCTACATCCCCAGCCCTAATGTTTATTCTTTATTTTGAAACAGATTCTCACTAAATTGCAGAGGGCCTCACTAAGTAGCTGAGGCTGGCCTTGAATCCGGATCCTCCTGTCTCAGCCTCCCAAGCATGCACCACCATGCCTGGCTCATGTTAAGTTTCTTTTTTTTTTTTTTTTTTTGCGGTACTGGGGATTGAACTCAGGGGCATTCTACCTCCAAGCTACATCCCCAGCCCTATTTTTTATTCTTTATTTTGAAACAGGGTCTCACTAAGTTGTGGAATGCTTCACTAGGTAGCTGAGGCTGACTCGAACCCGGATCCTCCGGTCTCAGCCTCCCAAATGCTGGGATTACAAGCGTGGGCCCCCACGCCCGGCTCATGTTAAGTTTCTTAAAAGGTCCTTGAGGGCTAAGATGATAGCTGTGTTGTTCATCGGTATATCTCCCAGTGCCTGGCACAGTGGATCCTCAATCAGCCATTGTTAAATGTTGATGGGATCTTAATGTTCTAAGTATCTTGTATGTGTGTGTGTATGTAAATCAAACCCAAGGCTTCATGAGTGCTAGGCAAGTGTTCTTCCAGAGCTATACTTCAGCTGTAAATTTCTAAATTAACTGTCTTTGATGAGAATCTCACTACTTGCTGAGGCCATCCTCGAACATGTGATCCTCCTGTTTCAGCATCCCAAGTACTGGGATTATAGGCATGCACCATCATGCCTGGTTTTGAAATCCTTTGAGACAAAAAAAAAAAAAAACAGTTCTGCTTCTTTAAAGTTGACTGTATATCATTGTGATAATAATCCAAAATTAGTTTTCTCCTTCTTGATTTAATTTTTCATTTCCAAGTATAGGAATGGGTTTTGAAGCATTATATAAAATTTTACATTGCAAAAGTATGTTTTTATAATTTCAATACCAGTCTATTATGGATTCTCCATTGATAGTTTTTTTTTTTTTTTAAATAGCCTTACTGAAAATTTACATACCATGAAGTTATCTTATTTCAAATGTACAGTTCTGTAGTTTTTATTATTGACATTTACCTTCAAGTAATTCTAGAGAATTACCTGTTTTGGACACTATTGAGAAATATATCATGCCTGCTGTTTTGAGTAGGCAGGATTAGATCTTGGGGAGAAAGACATGAACTAGTCCCCATCTTTGAAGAGTTGTCGGCCAGTATTTTACCCCGTGCAATCAGGCAGATGTTTGAGCCAGCTTTGAGGAACAGTCACTAAACACTGACACAAGGCACTCTCACATCATGTTGTAATCAGCTCTGCATGTTTCCTGAGGGCAGGACTTGTCTCCATTCATGCTGTCACTTCTTTATGCTTTTAACAACCCAGACAGCATTCTGTAGGTATCTGTGAAGGTGTTCTGACTGCAGGCTCATTGTCGCTTTCAGGCACGGTCACCGCCGCCAACGCCAGCACACTGAACGATGGGGCAGCTGCTGTGGTTCTCATGACTGCAGACGCAGCGAAGAGGCTCAATGTTAAGCCACTGGCAAGAATAGCAGGTAAACCTTCTGACCTGGCTTACTCCTGAACGCTTTTACGCTCTTCCTGAAATTGAGTTTCCTTGTTGGTAATGCGTAATGGAGTTGGTTATTTTTTGCTATAGGTTGTAGTTTGTGACAGAATTTAACTGGTACTTTATTTCATTTGAGATAAAAACTCCTTTAATAATTTTGTTATAATTTGCTTTATATAAGAACATGCTTAGCTGGGTGTGGTGGCATACGCCTAAATTCCCACTACTTTGGAGGCTGAGACAGAAAGATTGCAGGTTTGAAGCCAGCCTCAGTAACTCAGCGAGACACTGTTCAGAGTTCAATTCCCAGTACCAAGAAAGAAAAGAAAAAAGGATGCTCTTAAAAAAAAAAGGTTCATGTTTTACCCAGAGAGGCAGCCAGGTGGAATATAAAGAATTTGGGATTAGGAGTCTAGAAATAAGGGATATATCATTTATTTATTTATTGACCGTACTGGGGATTGAACCAAGGGGCTGAGCTACACCCCCAGCCCTGGTTTTATTTTGAAACAGGGTCTCACTAAATTGCTGAGGTTGGCTTCGAACTTGTGATGCTCCTGTTTCAGCCTCCCAAGTACTGAGATTATAGTCATGTGTCACAACTGGTGACCTTGTAGATTTTGTGTGTGTGTGTGTGTGTGCACATGCGCCCATGTATGTTTATGGTACTGGGGATTGAACCTAGGGGGTTTCTACCTCTCTACCCCCAGCCCTATATTTTTTATTTTGAAGCAGGCTCTTGCTAAATTTTTGAGGCTGGCTTTTAACCTGCAATCCTCTGTCTAAACCTCCCAAGTACTGGGATTACAGGGATGTGCCACTGTTCCGGTTTGGAAGTAATTAAGATGTCCTTTTATAAACTGTGTGGTTAGCTGGGCATGGTGGTACACATTTGTAATGCCAGTACTTGAGAGGCTGAGACAGGAGGATCACAGGTTTGTGGCCAGCTTCAGCAACTTAGTGAGACCTTGTTTCAAAATAAAAAAATAAAATAGGGCTGGGGGTGTAGCTCAGAGGTAGAATGTCCGTGGGTTCCATCCCCAGTACTCCCACCCCCCAAAAAATATGTGGCTGTGGGTAAGTCCTTAAATTCTCTAAGCCTGTTTTTACTTTACTTTTCTTTTCTTTTTTTTTAGGACTGGGGATTGAACCCAGGGACATTCTACCTCCAAGCTACACTCTCAGCCCTATTTTTAATTCTTTATTTTGAAATAGGGTCTCATCACTAAATTGCAGAGGGCCTAATGGCTGAGGCTGGCCATGAACCTTCAATCCTCCTGTCTCAGCCTCCTAAATTCTGGGATTACAAGTGTGTGCCACCACACCCAGCTTGTTTTTACCTTTAAAATCTGCTTTGGCTGGTGGTCAGCTCAGTGGTAGAGCACTTACTTAGTTTTCACAAGGCCCAAGGTTTGATCTCCAGTACAGAGGGAAAGGAAACATCTGCCTTGCCTTCTTCCTAAGGCCTTAAACAGATGCTTGTTTGTTACTCTAAAAAAGCCTCAAGAATTCAATTTTTTCTCCCCACTCCTGTTCATTTTTGTGTGTGTGCTGGGGATTAAACCCAGGGCTTTATATACTCTTACCACTGAGCTACTCTCTTAACCCCTAGATCATGGTCTTCCTTTTCTTTCTTTTTTAGTACTGAGGATTGAACCTAGGGACATTCTACTTCTGAGCTACATCCCTAGCCCTTTTTATTTTAAAATAGGCCGGTGTGGTGGCGCACGCTTGTAATCCCAGCATTTGGGAGGCTGAGACCGGAGGATCCAGGTTCGCGGCCAGCCTCAGCTACCTACTGAGGCACTCCGAAACTTAGTGAGACTCTGTTTCAAAATAAAGTATAAAAAATAGGCCTGGGGGTATAGCTCGGAGGTAGAATGCCCCCGGGTTCAATCCCTAGTACCGCAAAAAAACCCCAAAAACCAAGCCGGGCGTGGTGGCGCACGCTTGTAATCCCAGCATTCGGGAGGCTGAGACCGGAGGATCCGGGTTTGAGGCCAGCCTCAGCTACCTAGTGAGGCACTCTGCAACTTAGTGAGACTCGGTTTCAAAATAAAGAATAAAAAATAGGGCTGGGGGTGTAGCTCGGAGGTAGAATGCCCCTGAGTTCAATCCCCAGTACTGCAAAAAAAAAAAAAAACCCCAAAAACAGGATCTTGCTAGGTTGCTGAGAGTCTTGCTAAATTGCCCAGGCTAGCTTTGAACATGTGATCCTGTCTTAAGCCTCCCATGTACTGGGATTACAGGTGTGCACCACCACGTTTGGCTTAGATCATGGTTTTCTAACATCAGCACTACTGACATTTTTCACTAAGTATGTTTAGCAGTGCTCCTGGCAAGAAAGTGGTATCCTACCTGTTGGGATAACCACAATATCTCTAGATAGTGCCAAAGTCTCTAGAAGCAAATCCCCCCAAACCTTCTCCTCATGAAAATTAGATGACTGGAAGCCGGGCGTGGTGGCACACACTTGTAATCCCAGCATATGGGAGGCTGAGACCAGAGGATCTGGGTTCGCGGTCAGCCTCAGCTACCTAGTGAGGCACTCTGCAACTTAGTGAGACCCTGTTTCAAAATAAGAATAAAAAATAGGGTTGGGGGTGGAGCTCAGAGGTAGAATGCCCCTGAGTTCAATCCCCAGTACCGCAAAAAAAAAAAAAAAAAAGGAAAATTAGATGACTGATATAACTTTTCTTTTTTTTTTGAACTATGGATTGAACCCAGAGGCACTCTACCTCTGAACTACATCCCCAGCCCTGTTTTATTCTTTATTTTGAAACAGGGTCTCACTAAGTTGCTGCGGGCCTCACTATGTAGCTGAGGCTGGCTGCAAACCTGCAATCTTCCTGTCTCAGCCTCCGAAGTACTGGGATTACAAGCATGCATGACCATGCCCGGCTGAATTTTTTGTTTTTGAAACAGTCTCACTAGGTTGCTGAAGGCCAGCCTCAAACTTCTGATCCTTCTGTCTTAGCTTCCCAAATACTTGTAATCCCAGGGGTGCACCACTACAACTTGCAGATCGATAGTTTTATAAAGTGTAGCCTCTTAGAAAAGGAACAAATATATTTGCATATAGTATAGGTTAGGAAATTTAGAAGGTTAATTTGGGCTTTGGGTGCATGTGACAAAGATTTTAACAATTATTTCTTTTATAGCCTTTGCCGATGCTGCTGTAGACCCCATTGATTTTCCAATCGCACCTGCTTATGCTGTACCTAAGGTGAGAAAACAGACTGTACTTCATTATGTCATCCTTAGGTTTATTTATTATACCAAGGTCACAATTTTTTTTTTCTTTGCAGTACTGGGGATTGAACTCGGGGACATTCTACCTCCGAGCTATATGCCTAGCCCTTTTTTATTCTTTATCTTGAAACCGGGTCTCACTAAGTTGCGGAGGGCCTCACTAGGTAGCTGAGGCTGGCCGAGAACCTGGATCCTTCGGTCTCAGCCTCCCAAATGCTGAGATTACAAGTGTGCGCCACCATGCCCGGCTACAATTTTTATTTATTTATTTTTTTGCGGTACTGGGGATTGAACTCAGGGGCATTCTGCCTCCGAGCCATACCCCCCACCCTATTTTTTATTCTTTATTTTGAAACAGGGTCTCACTAAGTTGCGGAGTGCCTCACTAGGTAGCTGAGGCTGGCCTCAAACCCGGATCCTCCAGTCTCAGCCTCCCAAATGCTGAGATTACAAGCGTGTGCCACCACGCCCGGCTCGGCTACAATTTATATATATATATATATATTTTTTTGTGGTACTGGGGATTGAACTCAGGGGCGTTCTACCTTCGAGCTATACCCCCAGCCCTATTTTTTGTTCTTTATTTTGAAACCGGGTCTCACTAAGTTGCAGAGTGCCTCAACTAGGTCACTGAGGCTGGCTGCAAACCCAGATCCTCTGGTCTCTGCCTCCCAAATGCTGGGATTACAAGCGTGCGCCACCATGCCTGGCCAATTTTTATATTTTAAATGTTACTTATGCATAGAGATGGCTTAGTTTTGAATCTTCCTACTTCTCCTGAAAATGAGAACAAGTATAATAAACAAAACAAAAATAGTATCTTTATTAGAATACATAAAAGCTGCATAACTGAACTACATATAAGTACAGTGCTGAATGCACACACCTGTGTAGTGACCACAAGCGGGGAGGTTGGTGTGCAAAGCAAAGGAAATGCTGATGATCACGCATCTACAGTTCAAAGTAAATAGTCCAGCTGGGCTTGGTGGTGCACACCTGTAATCCTAGCACTTGGGAGGCTGAGACAGGAGGATTGCAGGTTCTCGCAGCCTCAGCTACTTAGCAAGGCCCTCCACAACTTAGTGAGACTGTGTTTCAAAATAAAGAATAAATAGGGTATGCATGATGTCCTGGGTCTAATCCCTAGCACTGAACAACAAATGTACAGTATGCGGTGATTTATCTTTTTTCATTCCTGAAACTAGTAAATTAGGGTTCTTGTGTTTTTGTCATGATCCAAGCTTGTCAATTTTATTAATTAATTTAAATAAACATACTTGGCTATGTTGATTAAAAAAGATAAAGAATAAATAGGGCTGAAGGTGTAGCTTGGAGGGAATGTTCCTGGGTTCAATCCCCAGTACTGCAAATAAATCAATAGTAAAATTATATATAAAAAAGAATATATTAATCAGTAAGGTAGATCTCAAAAATATATGAGAATACATCTTATTTTTTCGTTTTGAGAATTGAATGCAGATGCATTTTGAGTTCTATCCCCAGCCCTATTTTATTTATTTATTTATTTTTTATGGAATTGGGGATTGAATCCAGGGGCATTCTACTTCTGAGCTACATCCCTAGCCCTATTTTCTATTCTTTATTTTGAAAGAGGGTCTAAGTTGCAGAGGGCCTCACTAAGTAGCTGAGGCTGGCCATGAACCTGCGATCCTCCTGTCTCAGCCTCCCAAGTACTGGGATTACAAGCGTGCACCACCACACCTGGCCCCTATTTTTATTATTTATTTATTTATTTAGGTACTGAGGATTGAACCCAGGGGCATTCTACCTCCAAGCTACACCCCCAGTCCTATTTTTTATTCTTTATTTTGAAACAGGTCTCACTAAGTTGTGGAGAGCGTCACTAAGTAGTTGAGGCTGGCTGTGAGCCCGGATCCTCCTGTCTCAACCTCCCAAGTAGTGTTATTTTTTATTTTGGAACAGGTCTATGTTGCTGAAGGCCTAGCTAAGTTGCTGAGGTAGACCTTGAACCTGCAATCCTGTCTCATGCTCCCAGGTACTGGAATTACAGGCATGTACCACTATGCCCAGCTAGAATACACCCTCTTTAGCTGGGCATGGTGGTGCACGCTTGTTATCCCAGTACTTGGGAGGCTGAGACAGGAGGATCACAGGTTTGCGGCCAGCCTCAGATACTTAGTGTGGCCTTCTGCAACTTAATGAGATCCTGTTTCAAAATAAAGAATAAAAAATAGGGCTGGGGGATGTAGCTCAGAGGTAGAAGCTCCTGGGTTCAATCCCCAGTATCTCAAAAACAAAAACAAAAACAAAACCCACCTTCTTTATAAGCATTCATGGGATGTTCAAGCAAATCAAATTTCTGTCTCCCTAAAGTAGACATAAGATAATGCAAATGAAATCATTTAATTATAATGTACTAAGATGAGAAATTAAAATAAAAATCTTAGGCCGGGCATGGTAGTGCTACCTATAATCCTAGTACTTGGGAGGCTGAGACAGGAGAATTGTAGGTTTGAAGTCAGTCTCAGCAAATTAGTGAGGCCCTCAGCAATTTAGCAAGACCCTGTTTCAAAATAAAAAATGTAAAAAAGCTGGGGGTGTAGCTCAGAGGTAGGACACACCTGAGTTCAATCCCCAGTACCCTAACAAAACAAAACAAAAATTACAAATAAAAGGATCCTTCCAAACTTAAAAAACCCTGTATTTATTTTTGTGGTAGTGGGGATTGAACCCAGGGGCATTTACCTTTGAGACTCACCCGCAACTTTTTTTTTGAGGCACTGGGGATTGAACTCAGGGGCATTCTACCTCCGAGCTACACCCCCAGGCCTATTTTTAATTCTTTATTTAGAAACAGGGTCTTGCTAAGTTGTGGAGGGCCTCACTAAGTAGCTCCTCTGGTCTCAGCCTCCCAAGTACTAGGATTACAAGCGTGCGCCACCACGTCCAGCTTCTTTAAAATTTTGAAACAGGGTCTCATTAGGTCGACGAGAGTCTCATTACTTGTTGAAGCTGTCCTTGAACCTGTGATCCTCCTTTCTCAGCCTCCCAAGTACTGGGATTACAGGTGTGTGCCACTACCCCTGGCAAAACCCAGTTTTTAAATAACCATTACATTAGCAGGGCATGGTGGCACATACCTGTAATTCCAGTACTTGGGAGGCTGAGACAGGAGAATTGCAGGTTCAAGGACAGGTTTAGCAATGTAGTGAGACACTTAGCAACTTAGACTAGACTGTTTCAAAACAAAAAATAAAAAAGGCTGGGTGTGAAATTTGAAGGTAGAATGACCCTGGTTCAATCCCCAGTACCACCCCCCCCCCACACACAAAGGCTGGGGTTGTAGAGCGACCCTAAGTTCAGCCCCTCTAGTGCCAAAAAGAAATAACTGTTGTATAAAAGGGAAATATCAACCCAAACTGGAGAATCTTAAGAAAACAATGAAAATAAGTTGTGATTGCTGACATCTCTCTTTAGGTTCTTAAAGATGCAGGATTGAAAAAGGAAGACATTACAATGTGGGAAGTAAATGAAGCCTTTAGTCTGGTTGTATTAGCAAACATTAAAATGCTGGAGATCGATCCTCAAAAAGTGAATATCAACGGAGGAGCTGTGTCTCTGGGTCATCCAATTGGGTAAGTGAAATACTAAAGAAAACTTAGTTAAAACTTAGTTAATAGTTAATTTCTGCTTAAACTTTAGCAGTTGTTTAGGATAATTCCTTTTGTTCTTGGTTTAACAGTTTTACTTTCCATCCACTTCTGATAAATAATACTCAACATTGAAGAGTTGTGTCACAACAGATGTTGTTAGTAGTTTTGTATGCTAAAAAAGAAACTGAAGGTTAAAGTCTATGTTCAGACTTTTAGAAGTGCTGTACTCTTTCCGTAAACAAATCTCCTAAGTAGTTAATTCAGCTATAAGTAGTGGCTAATAAGGTTTTCAAGAAGTTAATTTGGAATCGAAACATTTTGTGGATAGTCATAAATCTGTTTTTCATTAAAGAACCACATGCTTTCTTCTTCCTAGGATGTCTGGAGCCAGGATTGTCGTCCATTTGGCTCATGCCTTGAAGCAAGGAGAATATGGTCTCGCCAGTATTTGTAATGGAGGAGGAGGGGCTTCTGCTCTATTGATTCAGAAGCTGTAGGTGACTATTTCAGCACACAGCCCTGTGTGACTAGAAAGCCTGCTGATATCAGTGTGACTCCTCTGGGTCAGCTTATACTCAAAATAAGCTATTTCATTTTTTATTCTTTTCTATTTTAACTTTTTTTTTAAATAAAAATAATCATATTCCCAGTCCTTTGAAATTACAAATAAATTTCTTCTGCTCTAATTTTTTGGTAATCTTTAAAAATGTGATACATTTCTGCATTATCAATCTACACTTTTTTTTTTTTTTTTTTTTTTTTTTGTGGTACTGGGGATGGAACCCAGGGGCATTCTACCTCTGAGCTGCACCCCCCCAGCCCCATTTTATTCTTTATTTTGAAACAGGGTCTCACTAAGTTGCAGGTGGCCTCATTAAGTAGCTGAGGCTAGCCATGAACCTGCAATCTTCCTGTCTCAGCCTCCCAAGTACTGGTATTACAAGCATGCGCCACCACACCCGGTTGAATCTATCCTATTTGAAATACCAGTGTGTAATTAGTCACTTACATAAGTCACCAGAAACCTAGAAATCATAAATACTTAGAATTATTAAAGGCCAAATGAATGTTATCTATAGGTAACTTAAATGTAGTAGACTCTTTAAAGTGAGAACTGGCTATTCTGGGCCAAGTAGTATAGTATGTCTCATACCATTAGGAAAGAAAGCCGCAGGCATACATGTGCAGTAGTGCTAAAGACAAAATGCCTACATGCTTAGGTTGAGCAGTGCTGGGGGTACAGGGAGTCAAACTGAGAAAATCCTGGAGTGTGGGCTCTAAATTAGGACAGTGGCACAGAGAGTCAAAGAAGGTGGAAATGGATGAGCTGGGTAGATGTATAAAGAAGAGACTGCTACTGCCACTTTGCTGTAACACGTGTGTGCGTGTGTAGCACTGGGGATTGAACCCAGAAGCATTCTTCCTCCGAGATAAACCCCCAGCCCTATTTTATTTCTTTATTGAAACAGGGCCTAAGTTGCTGTGGCTGTCCTAAAACCTGCAATCCTCCTGTCTCAGCCTCCTAAGTATTGGGATTGCAAGTGTGTGCCACTATGCCTGACTTAGGATGCCTGTTCTAAATGGGATAGATTGTAGCATTGGCATCTGGAATTGCATTTCATCTGGAAACAAATCCATGCACTGTAGGCATGGCCTGTGCACACCAATCCCAACAGCAGTTTTGGAAAGGAGAAACTCCCACTCGATGGGGACAGGGAGGGAGCAGTACAGGTCAGTGTGGAAACATCTGTTAAGTTACTTGTGGGTCCTTATCTTTGAAGGCACAAGAAGATGATATATGAGAGAGAAAAGAACCATTGTTCTTAAGATCTAGAAAAAGAATGTTTTCAAAAACATCTACAGGCCAGGCGTGGTGGCGCACGCTTGTAATCCCAGTACTTGGGAGGCTGAGACTGGAGGATATGGGTTCGCAGCCAGCCTCAGCTACTTAGTGAGCCTCTCCACAACTTAGTGAGACTCTGTTTTCAAATAAAAGAATAAAATTGGACTGGGAGCTGGGCGTGGTGGCGCATGCTCGTAATCCCAGTACTTGGGAGGCTGAGACAGGAGGATTGCAGGTTCATGGCCAGCCTCAGCAACTTAGTGAGACCCTCTGCACCTTAGAACCTGTTTTAAAATAACGAATAGAAATAGGACTGGAGGTAGAATGCCCCTGGGTTCAATCCCCAGTACCACATACACACACACACACACACACACACAAAAACAACCAAACAAAAAAACTATACAATAGCTGGGTGAGGTGGAATACACTTATAATCCCAGTACTCCTGAGACAGGAGGATCCAGGTTAGTGGCCAGCCTCAGCTACTTAGTGAGGCTCTCTGCAATTTAGTGACTTTGTTTCAAAACAGTAACACACACACACAACAAAACAAAAAAAATCTACACAGTAATCATTACTAGCCTTTGAGGTTCTTTATATGCTAAGTACTATACTCACAATCACTATAAGGTACCTACCATCATCCCTCTCCATAGGTAAGGAAATTAAGTGCTGAAATAAATTCCAAGGTCAAACATTTGTTAAGTAGCAGAGGTAGGGTTCAAATCCACATTTACCTAGCTCCAAAGCCCAAATTTTTAATCTTACTATGCTATATTTCAGTCACTTTTCAGTATGCTCAATACTTTGACAAGAGCTTATAATGAAACCAGAAAAGCAGAACTAACACCACCCAAAGGTCAGAGATCTGGAAAACATGAAGAAAAGTGCTCTGACAATTCTGGGAAGAAAACGGAAAGGAGAGAAAAAATATAGAAACAACAAGAAATGATATCTTTTTGTGTGTGTGGTACTGGGGATTCAACCCAGGGGCACCCTATTCTGACCTACATCTCCAGTCCTATTTTATTTTTTATTGAAACAGGGTCTCGCTAAGTTTCTGAGACCCTCACTAAATTGCTGAGGCTGGCTGTGAACTTGCAATCCTGTCTCAACCTCCCAAGTACTGGGATTACAAGCGTGTGCCACCACACCTCATCTGGGAAATGATATATATGTATTTTTTTGTAGTACTGGGGATTGAACTTGGGCATTCTACCTCTGAGCTACACCCCTAGTCAGATTTTTTTTTTTTTTAATTCTTTATTTTGAAAGAGTCTAAGTTGTGGAGGGTGCCCGAGTAGCTGAGGCTGGCGTGAACCTGCTATCCTCCTGTCTCAGCCTCCCAAGTACTGGGATTACGTGTATGCTACCACGCCCGGTTTGAAAATAATATTTCTTAAAAGAAATGAGACTCTGAAACAATAACCCAATATAAAAGGCATATTTCATCAGTAAAACTAATTAGTGGAGAAAACATATTAAAGGAATTCTTCAAACATTTGCAGAAAAGCTGGATGTGATGGTACACATCTGTAATCTTAGCTACTTGGGAGCCTGGGCAACTTAGCAAGATCCTGTCTCAAAATAAGAAATAGAAAAGGCCGGGGATATAGCTTAGGGGTAGAATACTCCTGAGTCCAAGCCCTAGTACCAGAGAAGGGGTGCAGGGGACGAAAACAGGTAACCTTTGCCCTTATTTCTCTTCCATTAAATGCCAGATGAGTGACTAACACCTTTCTTTTTTGGTGGTGCCGAGAATCAAACCAGGGCCTCATACATGCTAAGAATGTGCTCTACTACTGAGTTACACTCCCCAGCCTATATATTTTTAATGGAATAAAGTGATGAAATACTAGAAATAGTATCTCAGTGATGTAAAAGCTTAGAAAATGAAGCACTTGATGTTTCCCCCCAAATGATCAAGATTTAGACCAGCCCATGGAAAGAACAATAATCTAGAGCTGGGCATGGTGGTACACGCTTATCATCCCAGCACTTAGGAGGCTGAGACAGGAGGATCGCAGGTTTGAGGATAGCCTCAGCAAGTAGTGAGACTCTCATTAACCTACAGAAAAACTATTTCCAAATAAAAATAAAATAGGTCTGGGGACATAGCTTGGAGGTAGAATGCCCTTGGGCTCAATCCCTAGTACCACAATAAAATTTAGTACTGCTGGGGAAGGGAAGGCAGTGGTGAAATGTAGGTAAAATATATTCCTGCTAAATAAAGGCAAACACCAGTAGAACAAGTTCTACATCTTAAATTACTATACAAAATAAAAGATGAAAAATCTAATTAGTGAAAGAGAGGGTTGACATATTACAAATGACTAGACATCAAGGCAGAAGGCCAGGCACGGTGGCCCATGCCTGTAATTCCAGTACTTGGGAGGTTGAGACAGGAGGATCACAGGTTTGAAGCCAGCCTCAGCAACTTCATGAGGCTGTAAGCAGCTAGGAAGACCCTGTTTCCAAATAAAATAGGATGAAGGTGTGGCTGGCAGGTAGAATGCCCACTGGGTTCCATCCCCAGCACCACAAAACAGGGCAGAAAGTATTGAAACAGGAAAAGTACTATTTTATACAAAGGTTATCCAAAAAGAAGTTACGATGGTTATAGACTATGCACTGAGCAATGATACTAAAAGCAAAATCTATGGACAAGATAATTATAATGGAAAATTAAGATTTATGAAAAAGTAGGCCTGGCGTGGTGGCACACGCTTGTAATCCCAGCATTTGGGAGGCTGAGACTGGAGGATCCGGGTTCGAGGCCAGCCTCAGGTACCTAGTGAGGCACTCCGCAATGTAGGGAGACCCTGTTTCAAAATAAAGAATAAAAAATAGGGCTGGGGTATAGCTCGGAGGTAGAATGCCCCCAAGTTCAATCCCCGGTACCACAAAAAAAAAAAAAGAAGAAAGGTTAGCTGAGTATGGTGTTGCACGTTTATAATCCCAGTACTTGGGAGGATAAGACCTTGTTTCAAAATAAAGAATAAAAAATAGGGGCTGGGGGTGTAGCTCCAAGGTAGAATGCTCCTAGGTTCAATCCCCAGTACCAAAAAAAAAAAGAGGAAAGGTTTATTTTGGCTCGGTTTCAAAGGTCCCAGGACATGATCAGTTAGCTCTGTTGCTCTGAGTTTAAGGTGAGGCAGCATAACCGTGAGGAACTGCATGGTAGAGCAACCTGCTCACCTCTTGGCTGCTGGGAAGAAAAGAGGAAGAAGAGAAAGGGGCTGGGGTCCCAATATTGCCTTCAAGGGCACACTCCTAGTGACCTAACTTCTTTCCACCAGGGTCCACCTCTTAAAGGTCTCACTACCCCCCAACAGTGCCACAGGTTGGTGAGCAAGCCTTTAAAACATGGAGCTTTGGGGGATACATGCCCACAACATAGTAAGCAGTCATGTAACATGTATATAAACTTTAACCTGGAGTTGGGATGTAGCTCGGTGATACACTGCATACTCAGCACCACAGACAGACATAACACAAGTAACCTCCATTTTGACTGCAGTCATGCAACTTTAAAGCCAAAGAGCACGATACTTACTCTATGTCAAATATATTAAAAATTATACTACTTACCCCATTTTCAGATTTTGATGTTGAAAGTTGAAATAAAAAGTAAATTCATAACCTTGACCTTGGAAGTTCATTGTCCCAGATGTGGGACACCTATAAAAACTTAAATTGAGCAATAAATATACCATTTATGTTAACTTTTAATTTTCTTGTTTTGTTACTAGGGAATGAACCTAGGGGCATTCTATCTCTGAGCTACACCCACAGCCCTATTTTAATTTTTAGTTTGAAACAGTCTTACTAAGTTGCTGAGGCTGGCCACAAACCTATGATTCTCTTATCTAAGTCTCCCAAGTACTAGGATTACAGGTGTGTGCCCACCATCCACAGCTTGACTATGTTAACTTTTGAAGTAAACATTTTTTAGAGTTCTATTCTTTTGAGAAAAGTAATAGGTGAATGATTGGAATGTTTGAAATATACATATTTCCCTGTATATAAAAACATAGGATATATAAGCTCTAGATTATGATTTCCAACCTGTTTTAATGAAATATTCACAGAACTGAAAACTTGGGACTTAATGGGTTAAATGTTTACATAACTTAAGGAAAAAACCTAGATGACTTTATTCAGTTTAAGTTAAACACGTAAAAAGTGCTCTGAGGCCGGGCATGGTGGCACTTCCCTGTAATCATAGCATTTGGGAGGCTGAGACAGGAGGATTGCAGGTTGGATGCCACTCTCAGCAATGTAGCAAGACTCAGCAACTGAGACCCTGTTTCAAATACAAAATATTTTAAAAAAGGGCTGGGGATGTAGCTCAGAGGCAGAATGCCACTGGGTTCAATATCCAGTACCACTACTACTACTGCAAAAAAAAAAGCGGGGGGCGGGGGGAAGAGCTTGATAAAAATAAGAATCACAAATGAGTAAAGCAGAGGTTACTGAACAACAACAACAAAAAATAACAGCTAGACACCATGGTACATACCTGTAAATCCCAGCTCAGGCTGAATCAGGAGAACCACAAGTTCTAGACCCTCGGTCCAATCTCCAGCACAGTAAACCAGTAAAACAAAAGTCAACACTATACTTAACATCTCCATTAAAATGAGGAACAAGTCTGTTTCGATCATAAGTAGTTGTACTGGAAGTGCTAATATCAGTGTAGTAGAAAATAAAACTGGAAACTATTTACAAATGATACATGCTTTGTAAATAAAAAAGAAGCCCTGGAAAATCTAATAAAACTAACAGAGTTGACTTAGTATAGAAAATAAATAGAAATTAAGATATAACAGATTTCCTGCAGTAATTACGATGATCTGTTATAGGCAAGGCACACCTTTAAAAATTGGACAAATGGAACAGTTTAAAGTCCAGAAACAAACCCAAACATATACAGTTTACCAATTAATGATAAATAGGGAAATGCAGTTGGGAAAGGAGTCTTTTTTGTTTTTAATTTTTTAAAACATTTTTTTTATGGTACTGGGGATTGAACCTGGGGGCATTCTACCACTGACATCCCCCAGTCCTATGTTTATTCTTTACTTCGAAAGAGGGTCCCTCTGGTTGCTGAGGCTTGCCTTGAACCTACAATCCTCCTGTCTCAGCTTCCCAAGTACTGGAATTATAAGCATGAGCCACTACACCTGTCTAGGATAGTTGTTTATGTTTTTTAAAAATAACGGGTGCTGAGTTAACTGGTTATTCATATGGAAAATTAACACCAGGTGGGTGATCTATATATATATATATATATGCAGGGCGTGGTGGCACACACCTATAATCCAAGTACCTGGGAGGCTGAGATAGGAGGATCACAGGTTCAAGGACAGCCTCAGCAAGTAGTGAGACTCTCATCGTGTGTGTGTGTGTGTGTGTGTGTGTGTGTGTGTGTGTATTAGAACAAAACTTTTATTAAAAAAAGTAAGACATTTAGACATCTGATAAAGAACTTTTATCTAGAATACAGAAAGAACGCCTACAAACCATTAAGAAAAAGGCAGATAACCCAACACAAAAATGGGCAAAAGACATGAACAGTCCATAAAAGATACCTAGATAGCCAATAAACACTTGAAATAGTCAACTTCACTAGGCAGGAAAAAACAAATTAAAACCATGGTGTACACCAAGACACTTCACCAAAATGGCTAAAATGGATTGGCAAGTGTGGAGACAACTGGAATTCACCTAATACTGCTGAATATATACTAGTACCGTTTTCCATTTTCCAAATGGAAAGATTTGGGGAAGTTTGAAAATATGCAATACTGTGACCTAACAATCCCACTCCTAAGTACATGTCCAACTGAAAAGTGTAATATATTCCTCCTCAAACATGTACAAGAACATTCATAGCAATTCTATTATGCACCAAACTAAAGATGACTTAAATATTTATCACCTATAAAATTAGATTAAGCCTGGTGTGGGAGGGCACACCTGTAATCATGGTACTTGGGAAGCTAAAATAGGAGGATCACAGGTTCAAGTCTAGCCTCAGCAACTTAGTAAGACCCTATTTCAAAATAAAGAATCAAATAGAGCTGGGGGAAGAGGGCTCCATAGCTCTGAGGTAGAATGCCCCTGGGTTAAATCCCCAGTACCAATAAATAAATAAAATGGATTAACTGATTTATCATAATAAAATATATTCAATTGAGAATAACTAAATTAAATATAACTGAGTTCACACACACACAATCAATCTATCTATCTATCTATCTATCTATCTATCTAATCTATCAGGAACCCACTTATACAGTTTAGAAAAAAAATCTAAAACTAGTTTATGGTAGCTGAGCGTGATGGCATACATTTGTAATCCCAGTACTTGGGAGGCTGAGACAGAAGGATCCGGGTTCGCGGCCAGCCTCGGCTACTTAGTGAGGCCCTCTGTAACTTAGTGAGACCCGGTTTCAAAAATAAACAATAAAAAATAGAACTGGGGGTGTAGCTTGGATGTAGAATGCCCTTGAGTTCAATCCCTAGTACCTGAAAAAAAGCAAACCAACCAACCAACCAACCAAAAACATCTATGGTGCTAGAAGTTAGGATAATGATTACTCTTTGGTCTGTTACTAGAAGTATAAGGCATTTCCAGAATACTGATAATGTTCCTCTGTGTGTGTGTGTGTGTGTGTGTGTGTCTTTCACACACACACACACACACACACACACATACACGCACTAGGGATGGAATCCAGGGCCTTATGCATGCCATATGATCTTTAACATTTGCTTCTTTCAGCATCAATTTACTTAAAACATTTATGTACTTCTAAAACTTTAATTTGGAGCCAGGCATGGTGGCAAATGCTTGTAATCTCAGTACTTGGGAGGCTGAGACAGGAGGATCACAGGTTCATGGCCATCCTCCACTACTTAGTGAGGCCCTCTGCAATTTAGTGAGGTCCTGTTTCAAAAACAAAGAGTAATAAATAGGGCTGGGGGCGGGGTAGCTTGGAGGTAGAATGCCCCTGGCTTCAATTTCCAGTACTGGGAAAAAAAAAAAAAATTAGTATCATTTGTATTTTGAATTATATTTGTGAGGGAGAAATACCATAAAAACAAACAAAAAATTTTGAATTTTGGATTTTATTTTTTTTTTGTGGTGCTGGGGATTGAACCCAGGGGCATTCTACCTGCAAGCTACACTCCCAGCCCTATTTTATTTACTTGTATTTTTTTTGTGGTAATGGGGATTAAACCCTGGGACATTCTACCTCAGAGCTCCACCCCCAGTCCTATTTTTTATTCTTTATTTTGAAACAGGGTTTCACTAAATTGGAGAGGACCTCACTAAGTAGCTGAGGCTGGCTGCAAACTTGGATCCTTCGGTCTCAGCCTCCCTAGTACTGGGATTACAAGCGTGTACCACCATGCCTAGCTTATTTTATTTTGAAATAGGGCCTCACTATGTAGCCGAGGTTGGCCGCAAACCTGCAATCCTCCTGTCTCAGCCTCCCACGTACTGGGATTACAAGTGTGTGCCACCATGCCTGGCTTCCTGGGAATGGTTATTTTTTTTTTGCGGTACTGGGGATTGAACTCAGGGGCATTCATTCTACCTCCGAGCCACACCCCCAGCCCTATTTTTATTCTTTATTTTGAAACCGGGTCTCGCTAAATTGGGGAGTGCCTTACTAGGTAGCTGAGGCTGGCCTCCAACCTGGATCCTCCGGTCTCAACCTCCCGAATGCTGGGGTTACAAGTGTGTGCCACCACGCCCAGCTTGGGAATGGTTATTTTTAACAAATTGTACTAAATGGTTAAATATTTAGGGGAAAATGTACTCTGATCCTTTCTTCACACCAGGATCTGAAACAAATTGTATATGGATTAGGAGGTACCTCCTAATTTTAACAAATTAAAGAATAAAAACCTAGAAACAAATGATATAGTTTAATATACCTTTGGCAAAGGATAAATCTATGCTATGGAAGAAATGACAATTTGCTGGCAGAAATGTAAAATGATGCACATTTTGGGACAGAATTTGGCACAATGTATAAGATTCTCCAAAAATGTGTACCTTTAGCCAGGCATATTGGCACACTCTTGTAATCCCAGTGCTTGTGAGGTTGAGACAGGACGACTGCAGGTTTACAGTCAGCCTCAGCAACTTAGTGAGGCCCTCTGCAATTTAGTGAGACCCTGTTTGAAAATAAAAAATAAAATAGTACTAGGGGTACAGATTAGATGTAGAATGTCCCTGAATTCAATCCATAGCACCACAAGGAAAAAAAAAAAGCATACTTTTTGACTTGGTAATTCTACTCTCTAAAATGTCTCCTAAGGAAATAATTGGTAATATAAAAAAGCCTAAAGTATGCCAAAATGATAATGAAGTTAATAAAAGAAAAAGCCCACTAAACACCAATTTTCATCTTCCTAACAGTCATGACCTTTGCCTGAATCCTGACGGATGTTTTTCTCGTGTGCAACTTCAAAATACTCTAGGGCTCTAACAATATCTAGGGACCTAAACAATCAAATATTTTGATTACTAGACTTCTCAAATTGGTATACTCTGACTACATTAACTACTCAGTAATGTCCAGCTTACAGAATGGATCTTTATATACAGTTATAAAAACAGCCATGCATTGCTATTTGAGGTATACTTTACCCCAAAAGGTAGACACTGGGCATTTGACTGTTAAAATAGGCTACCATGAGCCAGGTGTGGTGGCACATGCTTATAATCCTAGCATTTGGGAGTCTGAGACAGGAGGACCACATGTTCAAGAGCAGCCTCAACAATGTAGCAAGAATCCCAGCAACCTACTGAGACCCTGTCTCAAAACAAAATTATAAAGAGCTGGGGGTATAGCCTTGAGGTAGCATGCCCCTGGGTTCAATCCCCAGCAACTAACACACGCACACACCTACATGTGTGTGCGTGCATGCAAGTGCCAAACATGGTGGTGCACACTGGTAATCTCAGTACTTGGAAGGCTATCCTATTCCATCTCCTTGCTCCAAAAATACATTTAATATATTGTCTTAGGGCAGAGGATGCATAAACTGTAAGAACAGATAATATACTTAACCTAAGTCAAAAGGCTGAGAAGTGATCAGTCCAGGACATTTTCACTTTTATGGTAAAATGAAGATATGGTTTAGCTTTTGAACATAAAAGTTCTATGTTAGCTGGGCATGGTGGCACATGCTTGTAATCCCAGTACTTGGGAGGCTGAGACTGGAGGATTGGGGTTCGCTGACAGCCTCAGCTATTAGTGAGGACATCCGCAACTTAGTGAGACCCTATTTCAAAATAAAGACTAAAAAAAATTATATAGGACTGGGAGTGTAGCCCAGAGGAAGAATGGCCCTGGGTTCAATCCTCAGTATCAAAAAAAAAAAAAAAAAGTTGTCTCTGTATTGTATCCAATGGCTCCTAGCTAATTAACTAAAAGTTCTGTAAATGAATTCCCAGTACTTAACTCATGTAAGTAAATATTAAATGAACAGAAAATTTGTAATTTTCAGCATTATATGAATTCCTGAAAAAGAGTAAGCAAAGATTAATGGCCTTGTAAAGGAATTTAATCAAAGCTACTAAATAGGACTGCCAATATAAAGTAATTCAAACTTTTAAAGTTAATGAAAATATTTATTCAAACCTAACTGTAGTACAGTATCAAGTCGAGTTAAGTAAACATTAATTGTATGATATTTAGTTCTTTAGGAATAGACCATTGTCACATAAAAATTTCTTACAATACAAATTTCTGCAGTAAAGTTCAGCAATAAAAAGACATGATTTCTACATTGAAAACTTTTATGTTATATTAGGATGGATTTATTTTTTTAATGGCCCAGTACAAAAAATGATTGAGGAAAGGGACTTTTAAACAAAATATACAACCATAGAAAAAGATCCTATATACTGATAATTAATTAAACAGAAAGCACTTAGAACATACTTTAATATCTAGGCACAATTGGTCAGGTATTAATTATAATTTGTTATCATTTATAAGTGTGAACCAGTTCTTCAACTTGACTATTGTGTAGGAGTCCAATACAGAGAAGGCACCTCTCTCACTCCCCCTAAGGACCTTTTGAGAGTAACTCTTTATAACACTTTGTAAGAGACACACAGACACTGCACTATATCTAAGTATAGATATAGTTATTTAACATACCCCATTTTGGGAGAAACTAAAATATAAAACTATGATTTCTTTTTACATCTTATGATGGACATGACTTTCTAAAAGGATATCAGAATATAATCCTCCACACAAACTTAAACATAGAATATAAGATTTAAATTAAAAGTTGCATTGGTCACTACTATGTGAAGAGTTCTATGAATTAGTGCAATTCTTTATATTCCCAGTGCTTAGGGGAAAAATTTATATATACCAAGAAATCTTAACTACTACAAAACTCAACTTTTTTATGGCTCAATAGTCTCACCACTTAAATGTTCTGTAAAAGATCTTAAAAGTTACAAATAAAAGATCAGAACACTCTATAAATGGTTTACAAAATTCTCTCTTTAAAACAAAGAGAACAGAATGACCAGAAGAAATAAAGTATAAAATTTTAGGAACACAGTTTTTACTCCAATTTATGAGAAAGGGTGGTAAAGTATTGACTCTAGAAAAAAAATCCATCAAACTGTTGATTTCTGATTATATACTTTACTACCAGTTGAGGTGGTTATCATTTTTTTTATACTTAGTGGCTATGAATTTAATGTCTTATTGAACAATTATTGAAGGTGATTTATAAGGATAAGCATCATTTTCCTCCAAAAGTGAATAAGCTATTCCAGATGAATAAGACTCAGGGATCATAAGTCAAAAAACACAGTGTAAGAACATTAGGCTGATTTAACATCTATTTCAACAAGATTTATACAATATTTACAATATGCAATTGTCAAAGCTATACAGTTTTGCAGATTGGCTTTACTTACATTTCTGCAAATGTTTTTTCCAAAATAAAAATATACTAAGTAAGTCTATTTACAAACTAGGAAGCTGCTTCAGAAACAGCATGATTTAGATATAAAGTGAAATTTCAGTACAATCAAAGTGCAGGTCATGCGTTCAGCTTCAGTCAATATCCCACTCCCTACACTCAGTTTAAGGGATACGAGTTTTAAACAGCTATTGTTCTTATACTTTTAGAATGTTTACTCATCATAATGCAATGATAACAAAAATTTGTCCACATCCATTCCTGCTGGAAATGAACTAGGTAGCTTCTTTTTCTGTCAAAAGAAGAAGAAAGAAAAAAATCAATTCAAATAAGTCCAGATAGTTTTCTTAATCAGTCACCTAAAACAATATATTCAGTTCTTCCATATACTACTCCCATATACTACTAAAATTGCCAACGTTTTTTAGTCTTTTAGAATTTTAATTCTATAGAGAAGCAGAGCCAAGGTTTATAAACTCAAAGCTAATTAAATATATTTTAATGGCACTTCACCATTAGTTTAAGGCAAAAGCCATTACACAAATTTGGAGCATATGAATGACACAAGATAGAACATGCTTTTTATAAGGTGGTCATTACCATCAAATCATAAACCTTAGGAAATGCAACTAACAAATATTAAGAGTAACAGGAACTTACCACATTTCAAACATCAAATATACAACAGGTACTTTATTTATTTTTATTTTTTTGCGGTACTGGGAATTGAACTCAGGGGCATTCTACCTCCGAGTTATACCTCCAGCCCTATTTTTTATTCTTTATTTTGAAACAGGGTCTCACTAAGTTGCAGAGGGCCTCACTAGGTAGCTGAGTCTGGCCAAGAACCCGCATCCTCTGGTCTCAGCCTTCCGAATGCTGGGATTACAAGCATGAGCCACCACACTGGCTCAACAGGTACTTTATATACACTCAAAACTTTATATCCTCAAAACCATAAGGTAAGATGTATTATGTCAAATGATGAGGTTGAGAATCAGAGAAGCCAGATTTAACCTTGATTAGTCATAAAGACAATAAGGTAGCATATAAAGGATTCAAACCTAGGCTGGCAGAACAGCAAATCAAGATTTTTTTCCTGATGCTACATTTTATGGCATTTTAAATATTTTCCTTGTATTAGATCCAGTTGCTAGAAATAACTAAACAGATTTAATATAAGTTCCTTTCATCAATGATACTATGGCCTTCCTAGAGATGATTGTGGTTAAAGATAAAGAAAAACCACAGGAGTCGGGCATGGTGGCACAGGACTGTAATCTCAGTGCTTGGGAAACTGAGACAGGAGGATCACAGGTTCAAGGAAAGCCTTAGTAAGTCTCTCAGCAACCTAGTGAAACCTGTTTCCAAATGAGAAATAAAATTGGGCTGGAAGCATTGCTTGGAGGTAGAATGACTCTAGGTTCAATCCCCAGTACCACCCCCCCAAATCCCCCCAAAAAAAGAAAGAAAAAAGGGCTGGGTCGGTAGCTCAGAGTTAGAACATCCCTGGGTTCCATCCATAGTACCCCCAAAAACAAAACAAAAAAACCCCAAACCATAGGTAAATTTAATTTTTTCACTCTCCACCAAGTTAACATCTTTAAGGGCTATGAAAGAGATGACATGAAAAAAGCTCCCAGGTCTAAAAGAAGCAAAGTGGTGTTTCACTTGGTAATTCCATATAATAGTGGTTTCCCAATCTTTCATGCCTAATGTCATTCTAATGAAAAAATCTGGCTTCTACCATGATAGAAACAAACACTTGCTTTTCCTAAGGAAGACATTTATAGCTTAATGCCTTAGTAATTGTTTTGAAAATGCTGCTTCATCTTGATAATTTCAGAGTATCACGACGACTCTATCGAATGTATTTTATCAATCAAAATTCAATGCAGCTGGGCATGGTGGCACACGCTTGTAATCCCAGTACTTGGGAGGCTGAGATGGGAGGATCCAGGTTCGCGGCCAGCCTCACCTACTTAATGAGGCTCTCTGCAACTTAGTGAGACCCTGTTTCAAAATTACAAAATAAGACTAGGGGTGCAGCTCAGAGGTGGGTTCAATCCCCAGTCCCGAAAAAAAAAAAAAAAAAAAAAAAAAATTCAATGCAGTCTTGACCATAATATTCAGTTAGGAAGCTGTGATGAAATACACTGAATTTTCTGAGTATTGAAGGAAGGGAAAGGTGTAGTTTTAAAATTAAAACTTTCAGCTGGGCGTGGTGGCGCATGCTTGTAATCCCAGTACTTGGGAAGCTAAGACAGGAGGATCTGGGTTTGCAAGTCAGCCTCAGCTACTTAGTGAGGACCTCTAGAACTTAGTGAGACCCTGTTTCAAAATAAAGAATAAAAATAGGACTGGGGGTGTAGTCTGGAGGTAGAATGCCTCTGAGTTCAATCTCCAATACCACACACACACAAAAATAATAAAATAAAATTAAATTAAAGCTTTCAAACTTGCCTTAATTTTCTTCTTTTTCATTGGTACTGATGAATTTGCAAGATTTTTACTGGTAGAACGTGAGTTTCTCTCACGCTCGTCTAGTTCCTCAATTTTCCGCTTTTTTGTGGTGCTTCTTGATGTTCTGAATTGCTGTGTGTTGTCTTTTAGAGGAGTTGTGGAAGCAGTCCTGGAGATGGCTGCTCTGGAGAGAATCATTAATGTGTGGGCTGCCATGTTCACACTATTCTCGCTGCCTGTTTCACTGGCGGGGCTGCAGGCCGGCAGGTCTGGAGTGACAGGAGGGATCATTACTTTGGGCGCGCCGTCTTCACCAAAACGCCTACTAGAGGGGGCCTTGATGCCATCTGTAGGTTCTTCTTTATGCTTTTCTGCTGCCCCTGAGCCAGGTATCCGGGGTATAGGCAAATCACTGCTTTCAGTAAGCCTGTTTACTGGGTTATTCAACGGAACATCCTGGAATCTTTCTGTGGTGATCAAAGAAATGGCAGATTTAGTTTGTTCCTGTTTTAGATCCTTGATGGCTGCACCTACGGAAACAGTATTTTTGCTGTTTGAGGATGAGGCTTGTTTTTTGGTCACTTCTTGCAGAGAAGCAATAGTTTTCTCAGTCCGTAAACTCCCATTTTGCTGTCCAATGGAGAGTTTCGAAGAGTCTGGATTTTTCTGCCTTTCCACATCACTGCATAATTCATTTTCCTTATTAGCTGATGCTTTATGGAAAGATTCTAGTACCATCTCTGTGGGCGAAACTTTCTTTTCCGACTGAGTTTCTCTTGTGGTATTTCGGCTAACAGAAATGTCTGATTTAGATAAAATCTTGGGCAGAGGAGTTTTCTCTTTCTCTTTTTTGGTGCCATTGTTAGAAGGGGGCTTTAAGGTGGAAGACACAATGGGTAAGTCAACATGAGGAAAGGAAATTTCATTCCTTTCTTTGTTTTGAGATACTGTTTTATGATTTGGCCCCTGTGTATTTGCCATAGGAGAAGCGCTATCAAAACAGAGCACACGTCTGTGGCTTTCAAGTGGTTTACTAGCTGGAATTGTACTCTCTCCTGAGAAGGGAACTGTGATTTCTTCCATTTTTTTCCCAAGTTCTGTGGCCATATTCTTGTCAGAAACTTCAGTTCTACCAAAACAAAAGGAAACATTACTTCTTTTTTTTTTTTTTTTTTTTTTTTTTGGCGGTACTGGGGATTGAACTCAGGGGCATTCTACCTCCGAGCTATACCCCCAGCCCCATTTTTTATTCTTTATTTTGAAACCGAGTCTCACTAAGTTGCGGAGTGCCTCACTAGGTAGCTGAGGCTGGCCGCGAACCCGGATCCTCCGGTCTCAGCCTCCCGAATGCTG
>PVLC010006143.1:0-12732 GCA_004027655.1 Graphiurus murinus | reverse complement strand
AGCTAGGAAACATTACTTCTAGCAACATAAACAACTCCTTTATGTTTTCAACCTGAGCATTCAAATAATCTATAACAGAAATTACTTTATGCTCACCTTTGTGCAAGACATCCAACTGAATGACTTGATGAATCTGCCAAATTATTTACCTGTTTCCCTAGAATTATAAATAAATTCATTAGAAAAGAGAAACATTCTCCAGAAAAAGAAGATACTCCTCTGGAACAGGATGGAACGAAGACAATATTATACATCATGAGAAAAAAATGTGTGTGTGTGTGTGGGGGGGGGGGGGTAACGGGGAATTAGACCCAGAGGCATTCTTCCTCTGAGCTACACCCTCAGATGATTTTGTTTTGTTTGTGGTGCTGAGGATTGAACCTGGGGGCATTCTATTCCGAGCTAGACTCCAGCCCTATTTTTTATTTGGAAACAGGGCTCACTGAGTTGCGAGCTTCACTGAGTTGCTAAGGCTGGCTTTGAACCTGCGATTCTCCCATCTCAGCCTCCCAAGTACTAGGATTACAAGTGTGTGCCACCACACCCAGCTCAGACTGATTTTCTTATTTGGAAACAGGATCTCACTAGGTTGCTGAGAGCCTCACTAAATTGCTGAGGCTATCCTTGAACCCGCGCTCCTTCTGTCTTAGCCTCCCAAGTACTAGGATTACAAGTGTGTACCACCATGCCCGGCTATGAGAAAAATAATTAAAATAACAGCTAATATACAAATAAAATACATTCACATTCTGGCTTTTATAAAGCAGCTTTATAATATATACAAAACAGCCATGCATCCAATTCTGCAGAGGAAATCTATATAAGGAGCAAATTATTTGCTCAACTTTAGGGAAATATTATGTTTGAATCTATGAGTTATAATGCTCCATATAGCCCTTAATATACTATACTTGTCCACCAATATTTGTGAGGAATGATTTTAAGACCCCTATGGACACCAAAATCTGTAAATGTTCAAGTTTCTTATATAAGATATCATAGTACCCTGCATATAACTTAGGCATATGCTTTAAATTGTCTCTAGGTTACTTACAATACCTAATACAATGTAAATGCCATGTAAATAGTTGTTATTTAGAGAAAAATGATAAAATTCTGTACATTTTCAACTCAGACATAAGTGTGTGTGTGTGTGTGTGTTGTGGTACTGGGGATTGAACCCAGAGGCATGCTATACCCCGAGACCGATTTTATTTATTTGGAAATAAGGTCTTGCTAGGTTGCTGAGTCTCGTTACTTCCTGAGGCTGTCCTTGAACCTGCGATCCTCCTGTCTCAGTTTCCCAAGTACAATGATTATGGGCATGTGCCACCACACCTGGCCCTAGATACAACATTTTGTCCTTGAAAATTTTCTACCTGTAGTTGGTTGAATCTATAGATGTTGAACTCACAGATAAGGAGGGTCAACAGTACTTACACCGAGATAGTTATTTAAAGAAAGCAGTAACTGGGCACAGTGATGCACGACTATAATCTCAGTACTTCAGAGGCTGGGACAGGCAGATAGCAGGTTTGTGGCCAGCCTCAGCAACTTAATGACACCCTAGACAACCTAGCAAGACCCTATTTTGAAATACAAAAATAAGCCAGGCATGGTGGCATTTGCTTGTAATCCCCCCGTACTTGGGAAGCTGGGACAGAAGGATCGCAGGTTCACAGCCAGCCTCAGCAACTTAGTGAGGCCATGTTTCAAAATAAAAGAATAAAATAGGGCTGGAGGAGTAGCTCAGAGGTAGAATGTCCCTGGGTTCAATCCCCATCCCCCCAAAAAAGACTTGTTGCTACTTAATACCAGAAGCACTGCTATTACTTGAAGTTTGTTAGAAATAAGGAAATCCAGGTTTTGGACCATTTTTATTAATTCAGTATCTGCATTTAACAAGATCTGAGGCACTTCATATACACATTAAAATTTGAGAAATATTGCTTTAAAGTCTCATCTAATATACAACACATTTGCTAAACACTTCAAAGTTGTCAGGAAAAATAAGGATTTTGCTTATCTTAGGTAGCCCCAAAGAACCAAGGACAAGCATGTAAAACCTAAATAAGAATAATAAGAAACAACTTTATCAAAATCAAAGTTGTCCATTAACAGGTGGCTGCCTGAATATCTGTTACTACAAAACTTAAAGATGATCATTTGTTAGGAATGGTATAAGAATTAAAAAATGAATCTTCAGAAGCCAGACATGGCAGCTCATGCCTCTAATCCCAATACCTGGGAAGCTGAGACAGGAGGATTGCAGGTTTGTGGCCAGCCTCAACAACTTAAAGTGAGGTCTTCCATAACTTAGTGAGAACCTGTTTCAAAAAATAAAATAAAATAGGGCTGGGGGTGTATCTCAGATGTAGAATGACCCTGGGTTAAATCTCCAATAATAAACACACACACACACACACACACACACACACACACACACACACACACACATGACCTTTGAGATGTTACTGCAAACAAATGAATATAAAAACAAAGTTGACATTAATTAACTTTAAAAAAATGGTACCTATACAAGGCTTGTTTCTTAGTCCCTGAGCCTTCTGAGATTTTGCAGAAATGGGGAATTGAGGAATACTTCTATTGCATACAGGTGCTGCTAATGGCATATGAAGGACCTAGAAGAAAAGAAGCCATTAATAATGGTATGTTTCAAAAGCTTTACCACACCATTTTTAGTTCAAAAATCATACCTGTTGAGGAGGGGCAGAAAATGTATTTCCATTCTGTCCAACCACAGATACAGGGATCATGCCCACCATTCCCTGGAGTACAGGTTGGACCGGAGAAGCAATTATGATGGCAGAGCCTAAAAACAAAGCAGTTCTCATAAAACTAGATTTCCTCTCAAATCCATGGAGATTAAACCCAGGGGTATTCTACCTCTAAGCTAGACTCTCAGCCCAATTTTAGTTTTTGTTTTGAAACAGGGTCTTGCTAGGTTGCTGAGGTTGTCCTTAAACCTGTGATTCTCCTATCTCAGCCTCCCAAGTACTGGGCTTACAGGCATATGCCACCATGCCCAGCTCCTCAAAATATTACTCAGTAATCTGAAAGAAACTCTATGAACAACGTTTCTTCCTTACAATCTATTCTCCTTTTAGAAAACTGATTTAAGAACAGCAAGGTTAATATTCAATCTGAATATTAATGTTATGACATTTAACCATGGTGAACCAACATGAGCAAGTAAAAGACTCTACAGCTGAGAGATCAAGTTACAATTACAATTACTCCTCTAGAAAATGATGAAACTAATTAGAAACTTGTGGTGAATGTTTTAAATCTGAACTTTATACCAGAAAATGAGGATCCCAACTGAATGTTTAGGGGTGTATGTGTGTGTGTGTGTGCGTGTGTTTGTATGTTACTAGGGATTGAACCCAGCTGCATTCTATCCCTGAGCTATACCCCCAGTCCTTTTTTGGAAACAAGGTCTCCCATGTTGCTGAGGCCCTTGCTAAGTTGCTGAGGTTGGCTTTGAACCTGTAATTCTCCTGTATCAGTTGTGCAAGTACTGGCATTACAGGTGTGTTCCTACACCCAGCTCCAACTGAATGTTTATAACTCAAGAGCATACTCATAATCCCAATGTATTAAATCTCAGTGGTATTGTTCAAAAAGGGTCCAGAAAGCTGAGCATGGTGAGGCATGCCTATAATCTCATTATTTGAAAGACTGAGATAGGAGGATGACAGGTTCTAGGCCAGCCACAGCAATTTAGCGAGACCCTTTGTAACTTAGCAAGATCCTGTTTCATATTAAAAAATAAGAAGGGCTGGGGGTGTAAATTAGAGGTAGAATGTCCCTGGGTTCAATTCTCAGTATCCCCCCCACCACAAAAAAAAAAAAAAAAAAAAAAAAAAAAAAGGGTCCAGGATAAGTGTGTGACTAGACAAAACCCTTTGGGGGAAATTACAATGCCTACACAGAAGTCAATCATAATCTGTAGCTCTCCTAATCTAGCCTTGCCCTATAAATGAGCTTTTTTTTCTTTCTTTCCTTCCCACAATATTGGGGATTGGAACCAGGAGTGTTCTATCTCTGAGCTCCATCCCCCAACCTTATTTTTAATTTTGAAACAGGGTATCACTAAATTGCTAAGGCTGACCTTTAACCTGCAATCCTCCTGTCTCAGCCTCCCAAGTACTGAGATTTTTAAAAAGGTTTAACTCAATTAATCAGCACAAAAAGGCATAATCATAAATCTGGGCATTTTCTCATAACATTTATCCATGTCTTATTGTCTCCTACTCAATGACTTCCCACCAACAGAAATTATATTTCAATCTACAGAAATGAACTCCAATATGTTCTTAAAATTACCTTGTGAAAAGTTTGGTGACATAGCTTGGTTGACAGTAAATACACTGTTTGACCTTGGTGGTGTCTGTAATTGAGGTGGTGGAGGTTGGGCAGAGATAGGTGCAGAATTTCCAGGTAACACCATCACATTAGACTGAGTGACTGTTGTTCCCAAGGCTGTTGGATCAGTCACACAAGTAGCTATGAGAATGTTATTTGAATTGCCAAAAGTTGTACTCGTGGCTGGCATCAACTGTATGTATCCTCCATCCTTGGAAACACATGGTGTAACATTGGCTGAAAAGGCAATGCCATCTTCATTCTGAGTGTTGTTCACTGTAGAATCCTCAGGTTTGAGTGTTAAAAGGCTCTGTTCCACTGGGGCCGAATCCCCTACTTCGGCAGTAGCAACAGCACCTGCAGTTTCTTCTGAAGATAGACATTTAACTAACTGTCCATTTTTTGAAGGTGATTTAGCTGGAGAAGACAAAATTATAGTTGGCAAGTTTTCTCCACTGATACTAGACACAGCACTGTTAAGTTCAGTATCTGAGGAAATAAATGGGTCATCACTAATGATAATTTTCAGAGAGACAATATTTAACGCATCTGCCTCCGCTGAGCTGTCACTAGAAGGTTTATCAGCAGTATTTGGGGATTCAGAGTGAGAATCTCCCACTGAAGAACACCCAGATTTTGCAGGAAGAGAGTGACTATGTTTTACAGAATCACCTTCTGATGGAGTCAGTCTAACTTCTCCACAGTTGTCATTTCCACCTAAAGAGAGAAAAATCGTATCTCCATCTTCTTTCACAGAAGATGAAGGCTCTTGTGAATCCAAAATGACTTTCTCAGACTTGCATGGCTCAGTTTTGTTTTCTATATGATTTAATTCAACAGAAGTTGAATCATTAGATGGCTGTTTAGTTGAAGGGATTGGATCTTCAAGACAAATTTCTACTTGTCCAGATACATTTAAACCTGAACTTTCAACAGGCACAGGTAATATTTTACTTTGAAGTGAAGAATTATCTTGGCAATCAGATAGTTGCTGTTGTGACACAACTGGTACTGCATTATTAATTTCAATTTTACTCTTGTGAATTTCACTAGACTCTGATGACTTGGAACCATGGAAATTAGTTTCAAGTCTTACCGTATTGCTTGAACTTTCACAAAACTGACTTTTTTTGGATTGCTTTCCAGATAATGCAGTATTTGGGGACAAAACGTGAGAACTTTTCCCAGAGAGAATTAAGTTTTCATTGTTAGTTTCACCACCAAGCGACACAAATGAAGTCATTGGTATATCAGGCTGACCAGGCTGTAACTGAGATTCATTTGGCACATTTGGAGACAATGAATTCTTTTCAACCTCTATAGCCATTTCAGTTTCAGTGGGTATCTGACTAGTGTATAATTCAGCACAATGCTGATTACATTCCATATCAGAATTTCCTCTTTGGTTAAAGTCATTCAAATTAGGCACAGACTCAAAGGTAATGTCAAGGTTACACTTCTGTTCAGTAGGTACAGCTGTTTTAAAGGCCTTTTTCTGGATGCTAGAGCCTATTTGGGAAAAATTTTCCTGAGCTTCCTGTCTAAGCACATCATGGTTGTTGCCATTCTTCAAAGCAGTTAACGCATCTTCATTTTGATAGGATGTACAAAATGGAGGCTGACCAGGTTGACCACCTGCAAAATACCAAGATGTTGCAAAGATAAGGTGAGACTGCTTAGCTTCTAAAGTAGTCATCTTTACTGTACAACCTATTTTGCCAAGGAAATACTAACTTTTGGCATACCATTATGTGGAAGTCTGATACACTATCCCACTCTCAGAAAATCTATAACTACTTTTCTAATTACTGCTGCGTTTTTAAACAAGTGTCAATTGTTTTCTGTGCTTCCTGGAAACCAAGACATAACAAAGGAAAATGTATAGGAGTTTAAGAACACCTAATACTTAATTGTAGGTAAAACAAAAACTGGCTCCAAAAATTAGTAGTAGTCTAAGCAGTAGCAGCAGGAGGAGTAGTGTTGTTTCACTACACTGACTTTTCAGCTTTTCCATTTATCTGATATATGTTTAAAGCTGAAAGGGGGCCAAGGACACTTTGCATGCCCAATATTTGATCTCAGTGTGTACTGTTTAACACTCATATAACGACTGAAGACCAACCATATGTGTGGTCCTGGAATATGAAGATGAATGATCGAGTTTCTTCTCTTGGAGAGATTAGTTAGGGAAGCAGACATAGAATACAAAGTTATAATAAAGCATGGAAAAACTATTAATATAGGAATAAAAGGCACCTCTTTCTGTCATTGAGACAAGAAGAAATGTTATAAAGGAGATAATGTATGTAATAATATTGAAAAATAAAGGAAGTATGAGAGATGAAGAGGAAAGGGTGTTTCAGGAGATAACTGACAATACTGAGTCAGACAGAATTCACAATTTAGGAGAGAAAACATTAACTTGAACAAGAATGAAAAAAAGGGAAACCCTAGAAAAATGTGTCACCTATTACATAACCAGTGATACTAGTAAAACGACATTGGGTATAGAGTCCACTCACACCCTTATTGTAGGGGACAATAGGAGAAATTATGTTTAGGTCATATTCAGCAGAAGTACTTTCTTAATGAAGTGGGAAGACTTTGAGAGAATAGGATTTTAAGTTTTGTTTTGGGCAGGATGGAGCATAAATGAAGCAGAATCTACCAGACATCAGAGATAGTGAGAAAGATACCCATTACAGCTCATCCTAAGACGAGATGGAGAATTGAGCTTGAGTGTTGGTGTAGGACTCAAAGGAAGAATGCAGTCTGAGATGTTCCAAAACTAGCTTTTGGAAGACAAAAATGTGAAAATTGGAAACCATTAAGGTTTTTACAGGGTGAGAAAGCGTAACAAGATTTAAAAGTGGTAAGCAGAAAAGATGATTTGGCGTACCTTGTTGCAGACAAAAAGAATGGGGGAAGTACTGAAAAGGCATAAACTTTAGCAAGAAGTGTGAGTAGCCAGAATAATGGTTATCTGATGAACAGGGATGTGGGGAGGAGTGATTAAAAAGGGGTATGAAAAAGGGAGTTTTGCAGCGCTGGCAGTGTTTTTATTTACTTTTTTAACGTGGAAGATGGTTACATGGGGATTTGATTGTTTTAACTGACTGTTAATTCAAGCAGCCACATACATTTTTATTGTGTACTTCTATATATATGTATTACATTTCACAATAAGATTGCTTTTTAAATATTTGGCATGCATTTTAAAAGTCTAAGATGGATTTATAGCTTTCATTCAGTAAATGGCTACCATTGGTTAGGTGTGAGAACAGAACTGTAAAGAATTGACTTAGTAGACATAGGTCTATAACCTAAAACCTCACAGACACTCAAATTCAAGACTATTAGTATGCCAATACATAGATTCCCAAGCTTATTGGCTTACTATCCCCTTTTTAGGAAAGAAATTACTCAGTATCCTCCCGTGCACTTCCATAGTCCCTATATTTTTATTCAGTGTCCCTGAACTGCACCAAGGCTATTACCATTCCCTGGGTTGTTCCAGTGTCACCATAGGGGGTGGCGTCCACGACTCTGGGAATCTATGCTATGTAATTATCCTACACAAATGAGATACAGATGCTGAGCAGTCAGCTAAGCCCACTAGGTTGACATAGCACACATGAACCTTACAGACTAGGGATCAGAATTTGCATCTTTTTTTTTTTTTTTGCGGTACTCAGGGGCATTCTACCTCTGAGCTATACCCCCAGCCCTATTTTTTATTCTTTATTTTGAAACCGAGTCTCACTAAGTTGCGGAGTGCCTCACTAGGTAGCTGAGGCTGGCCGCGAACCCGGATCCTCCGGTCTCAGCCTCCCGAATGCTGGGATTACAAGCGTGTGCCACCACGCCCGGCTTCAGAATTTGCATCTTAATGAAACTATTTCATCATAGACTTTGTCCATCTGGTCAATACTATTAATAATAAATTTTGTAAGCCAAGAAGATATTGCAATATAAAGGAATAAGTACTAAAATTCACTTTTTAAATCATACTAAAGACTTGGGAATAATTTTTCTTAATGGAGAGAAAACTAGAAATTTAAAAATGCCCTATGGTATTTGAAGAAATTTCAATTTAAACACTATTTTATGCCTTTTGAATTTTAAGACTAATATTCACATTTTGATGGATGATAATAACAAAATCAAGTTCTTACCAGATTCTTCGGTTTCAAAAGAACTTTTAACTGCTAGATTAGTTTCTTCTGCTAAGACTATACTGGGATTGGTTTCCATATGCTGAGGGGAAATGCTTTGTGATATATTTTTATTAGTCTTTGTTTTACCTGTTAAAAAGGAACAGGGAAATAATTAGCTGACCAAAATAAAAATAAGCATTAATAACACTGCTTGAAAGTGGTAACATGTTAAACGTTGGCTTTATTTATTTATTTTTTTGAGGTACTGGGGACTGAAATGAAGGGTATTCTACCTCCGAGCTATACCCCCAGCCCTATTTTTTGTTCTTTATTTTGAAACCGGGTCTCACTCATTTGCGGAGTGCCTCACTAGGTAGCTGAGGCTGGCCACGAACCCGGATCCTCCAGTCTCAGCCTCCCAAATGCTGGGATTACAAGCGTGTGCCACCATGCCTGCCCAGTGGCTTTATGTTTTAAACATGCTGCTTTGTATATCAAATACAAAGATCCCCCCCCCCTTTTTTTTTGGACACAGGCTGGTCTTAAACTCTAGGACTCAAGGGATCCTCATGCCTTAGTATCCTGATTGCTGGAAATATAGGTATATACCATAGCACCTGGCTAGGGCTGGTGGTTGTTTTTAGTACTGGGGATTGAAACCTAGGGTCATTCTACCTCTAAGCTACACCTCCCAGTTTATTTTTTATTTTGAAACAGGGTCTCATTAGGTTGCTGAGATTAGTCTTGGACCTCCAATCCCCCTAGCTCAGTCCCCCAAGTATTGGGATCACAGGCTTCTACCACTATATCTGGCTAGGATTGGTGGTTCTTTTCTTTCTCTTTTTTTCAGTACTGGGGATTGAACCTAGGGGCATTCTACCTCCAAGCTACATTCCCAGTCCTATTTTTAATTCTTTATTTTTGAAACAGGGACTCACTAAGTTGCAGAGGCCCTCACTAAGTTGCTGAGGCTGTCCATGAGCCTGTGATCCTCCTGTTTCAGCCTCCCAAGTACTGGGATTACACCGTGTGCCACCATGCTTGGCAGGATTGGTGATTCTTAAACATCAGCTTGTATGGATATCTTCTGGAGGACCCAAGAATTTGCATATTTACTAAGTTCCCTAAATCTGTTGATTTGAGAACTACTGTGCTAGAGCACAGGATTGAGAACAATCATCAGTATTTGGTATTCCTTTTTTTTGGGTACTGGGTATTAAACCCAAGGGCATTCAACTGCTGAACTACACCCTCATACCTTTTTATTTTTAAACAGGGTTTCCATAAATTACTGGCTGGCCTAAAATCTGCGGTCTTCTTGTTTCAAACTACTGGGGATTGGGATTGCAGGAGTGTGCAACCGCACCCAGATTATATTCCATTTATATCATTCAATTATGTATCTCTATATATGTAGTGAACCTCAATATTTTCCCTGTTGACTGGTCAAACTGTTCACAAAAACAAAAAGTACTGTCCTTTTTTTTTTAATGGTACTGGGGATTGAGCCCAGGAGCATTTTACCTCTGAGCTATACCCCCAGCCCTATTTTTTACTTTTATTTAGAAACAGGGTCTCACTAGTTTCATGAGTCTCATTATTTGCTGAAGCTGTATTTGAACCTGTGATCCTCCTGTCTCAGCCTCCCAAGTACTGGGATTACAGGCGTGTGCTACCTTGCCTGGCAACTGTCCATTTTTATGGCTGTAATTTCTTTAGGTAAAAACTAAACAAAGACAACAGAAACCCCTTTATACATCCATACAATGTTTGCTTTAATGAAATAGGAAGTTTTTGAGATGCTCTATTTAATGTTACTTCACTCTCGTTAATTTATCAGAGAATTTTTTTTCTTCTGTCTTGAAAAATGGTCTACTTACCATAATCAAAGAGATCAAAGAGTGCTTGAAATGCTGGGTCTGATTCTGTCTGTTCTAATATATCTTGTATAGCTTCTTCAGACATGTGGATTTCACTCTGCAAAACAAGAATGAAGTGAAGGCATGATCATAATTGAATATGGCCTAATACCATAAAAATAATTAATTCTTGACTTTTCAAGTAAAACATTACCCTCCAAAAAAATTCTAAGTGTAATATGTCCACTTAAAAGAAAATAAAATGAGACTAGAAAATGGAAGGGGTTCTATAGATGTTCTTTAATTCCAATTCTTAGAGTTAGTCATTTTGGTGAATTCTAAAGATAAAAATACAAAATGGGTATGCTAATTACCAATGTGTATAAAAATAAAAATGAATTCATACTACCATGTTTTGTTATCTTCACGTCAGTTTACTGTAGACTGCTTTATAGGTTCTTCATAATAAATCTCACTCTTATCTACCGGCTTTGATCTCTTCATAATGCGTACTTCCTTCAAATGTTGGACAATCCTTGCTTATCTACCTTTATTTATTTTTTGGTACTGGAGACTGAATTCAGGGGCACAACTCTGAGCTACATCCCAAGGGTATTGAACCCAAGGGTTCAATATTTTGAAATATATTTTGAAAAGTCAAAGTTTCTGAGGCTGGCCTCAAACTTGTGATACTTTTGTCTTAGCCTCCCAAGTACAAGATTATAGGCATGTACCACTGGGCCTGGCTTTATCTGCTCATATTTAAAAATAGTATACCAAAAGCAACCTGCAAGGTCTGTGCCAATGAGGAGACTGAGATTCTAAACTATAATCTAAGCTGTAGAATAATTTTTTGCAGACTCATTTGTATTTTTAGTTCTTTTCTTTTGAGCAAGTCAGAATTTTTTGTTGAGTTTATGATTGGCAGTATTTCTGTAAAAGAGTAAGGAAGAGGAAGATAAGAAATTTACTTCATTTTTATTTTTGTACTCAGCGGCATTCTACCTCTGAGCTACACCTCCAGCTCTATGTTATTCTTTTATTTTGAAACAGTCTCACTAAGATGCAGAGGGTCCTGCTGAATTCCTCAGCTGGCCTGGAATCTGTGATCCTCCTGTCTCATCCTTCCAAGTCCTGGGATCAGAAGTGTGCACCATTACACTCAGCGGGAGTTTAGGTCTGAAATTTTGCCTTCACATTTTCAGAGGTAATGGAGCTATTTCTTGAGCCTTTTGGGATTTCTAGGTAGTAAGTTTGCCTTTTTTGCTTTGCTTTCATTAGCTTAGAACCGTAGGTCTATTAAGTCAGGTATTACTTCTCCATTTCAGCTTCCAACAACTGTTTTTTGTCTTTTGTCCTTGTACTTAAAAAAATAAAGTCCCTTTCTGGGTCCTGTGGCATCCACCTGTAATTTCAGCATTTGAGAGGATGAGATAGGAGGATCATAGGTTTGAGGCCAGTGTGCAGTAACTTCGTGAGTCTCTGTTTTGCAATAAAAAATTAAAAGGACTGGGGGCATAGCTCAGTGGAAGAATGCCCCTGGTTTTAATTCCCAGTACCACAGGAAAAAATTTGTGTGTGTGTGTGTGTGTTACTGGGGACTGAACCTAGGGGAGTTTTATCTCTGAGTTACATCTCCAGCCCTTTTTTTGTTTTGAAAAAGAGTCTCACTAGATTGTTGAGAGTCAGAGTGTCCACTGCTGAGGCTGTACTCGAACCTGTGACTCTCCTGTCTCAGCCTCCCAAGTACTGGGATTTGTAGGTATGCACTGCCACGCCTGGCTTCCTTCTACTGTTTTAAAATCCAGGGGCACTCTATCACTGAGCTACATCCCCAACCTCTTAAAGTTTTTATTTTGAGTCAAGGTTTCACTAAGTTGTCCTGGATGGCCCTGAACTTGTGGTCATCCTGCCTCAGTCTCCCAAGCAGCTGGGATTACAGGTGTGCATCATCAAACCTAGCTGTGTCTTCACTTTCTGACAACCTCTCAGAGTATCTAACAGAGTATCAGGTAAGTACCTGATATATTTGTGGAGAAAACGTATCAAGGAGTTGAATACCATAAAAATCTAGAACAGAGGATATGCATCTGTTAAATGTTAAGATAGAAGGGGCTTTTAAAAGAAGTACTGAGACAGGCGTGGTGGTGCATGCTTGTAATCCCAGTACTTGGGAGGCTCAGACTGGAGGATCCGGGTTCGTGGCCAGCTTCAGCTACTTAGTGAGGCCCTCCACAACTTGGTGAGACCCGTTTCAAAATAGAGAATAAAAAATAGGGCTGGGGGGTGTAGCTTGGAGGCAGAATACCCCTGGGTTCAATCTCCAG
>PVLC010006142.1:0-35225 GCA_004027655.1 Graphiurus murinus | reverse complement strand
GACGTGGTGGCACACACTTGTAATCCCAGCATTCGGGAGGCTGAGACCGGAGGATCCAGGTTCGTGGCCAGCCTCAGCTACCTAGTGAGGCACTCCGCAACTTAGTGAGACTCGGTTTCAAAATAAAGAATAAAAAATAGGGTTGGGGGTATAGCTCAGAGGTAGAATGCCCCTGGATTCAATCCCCAGTACCGCAAAAAAAAAAAAAAAAAAAAAAAAAAACCAGGTACATTATAACTACAAATTCTTATCTTTGGAAACTATGGAATCATTCAAATGCAATTACATAATTCCATCTTCATAAGAGTTTCTAAGTGGCTAAATGAGTGGCTCAATACAAATCTTACATTTGTATAAAGCTTTTGTTCACTTTTAATCTTACAACCTTATCTCCACTTTACTCAGAGGGCAGTTAAGGTTCACTTGTAAACTATTTGTTCAAGTCCACAGAGGCAGACTACATCAAACAGAGCCAAGCTCTTTCGACTCTACTATGCTCCTTCCCTCTACTGTACACCCCTTTCACAATGACACAGTGGGCAAAGAAAGAAGCCCCTAGAGTTACTACTACTGAATCTACACAATTTTGAACTATGTTACAATTACCTCTATATCCAAAACTCTTTTATCCAATAAATTTAAGACATTTTTTAAAGTAACCTTCTTAAACCTCTCTTCTATTCTCCTCTTCCTTTGGGACTGCAACATTCCCATGGATCCAAAGTATCACCTCATTACAGATGACCAATTTTTCATCCATACCTTCCACCTTTCTTGAATTCCAGAAGAGAATCTCTAGTCTACCTGGCTGACTTGAAGTCATCTCAAGAAAGTGTTGTGTATCCAATCGTTCTTTAAAGGTATGGTATCCTCTCCCTGTCTCTCTAGTAGGAAAGAGTTCCTCTTCAGCATATTGTCCCTCTCTTTATCCTAGTGTTGTAGATTCTACCTTAATAAACCCTCTCCATCTGTTTTCTTCTCTACATTCCTGGTGCCACTCTCTAACCTAGATCAATCTTTATTATCCATCAACTGGGTCATCACCATAATCTTTTATATCTCAGAGGTCCATTAGAACCACACTGCTCTGCCATAAATCCTAACTCAACAATGAACTTGCAACTCAACAATGAACTTGCAACTTGGGCAAGTTAACCTTATGGGCCTCAGTTTTCTCTTCCATAAAATGGAAACAGTACCTATTCTCAGAGTCAACTGGTAATTAAAAGATCTGATGTGTAACAAGCTAGAAAGAATGCGTAACCTAGAATAAACTTTCATCAAACATCAGCATTGTTTTCATCACCTTGGCTCCCATCTCTCCCCAACTTGACATAAACATCAAAATCTAAAGCTTAACCAGTTAGAGTCCAACAACTAACATCTAAATAAAGACTTTCCACTTTAATCAAATACTTTCCTTCTATCTTGCTGCCATGAACTTTTCCCCTATACATGCCATTCATTAGTGGAAATCCAACAGCTTGCAGTTTGGAGCTGCCTGATTTATGAATCACTATTTGCTCAAATTGTTTAAAATGTTAATGTGCCTAAATTTATCTTCTAATGTCTCTGCATTGTCATGAAAAACAATGAGCTAGATGATCTGAAAACTTTGTTCATGCTTTTTCTTTGATCACACATTTATCTTTGAAATGTATACTATTCTAAGTAAAATAATATTAAACTAAGGATAATTTAAATTTCTATCACCTGACTTAAGTCTTTGAAAATCCATTTTCAAATATCCATTAACTCACATTTACTCACCTGTATTATAATGTTACCCTTAGCATGGTAGCACACTCCTGGAAGGACGAGACAGGAGGATTGCAGGTTTGAGAACAGCCTTAGCAACCTAGTGAGACTCTCTGTTAGGGGTACACTCATACAACCTACTGAGACCCTGTTTCAAAATAGAAAAAATAGGGCAAGGAGGATGGCTCAGAGATAGAATGCCCTGGATTCAATTCCTAGTACAAAAATAAAATAAAATTAAAATTAAAAAAACATATATCTTGCAATACTTAACATAAACCTGTTGTACAAATGTCCTCTTTACTGGATTGTGGGATCCTCAAGAGCAAAGATCATGCTTTATTAATTTTTGGACATTCATGACTACCACTTACAACAAATGTACATGAGAGTTCAACTAAATAATGTAAGGGTTATCTATCATGAAGCAACCCTAGTTTTACCACACTGAAGACTTTCTTGTAATAAGAATTTAGTAATTTTTACTAAGGAATTTTTTTTCATTCTTAAACAAGGGTCTTCTATATTATGCGTCAGGTACTACTCTAGGATACAAGGATAGAGTAGTGAACAAATCAGATGAGGTACCTGACTTCACAGAGCTCATACTCTAATTGGTAGTGTTAAATAAAAATTACAGAGGCTATTGTTTTGGATTAACCTGCTGCAGAGACCAGGCTAACAATCAAGATGGAGTCACTCAAGCTAAAGTTCCATTTCTCCAAGCTGAAACTAAGCTGTTTATCTGACCTTTCAACAGTCAGGATTAGAGAGAACACCAAAGTCCCAAACAGGCCACTCTCAACTGGCATGATAACAAAGTTCCTTCTGCCTTAATCCTTACACAAAAAAAGGTAACTTGAGGTAACCTGATGTTAACCAATCAGTTATTTTTCTATTGTTTGTCTCCTCATCCCCTACTTACAAGGAAATTAACTCTGAAATGATCAATCTGCTATTGCTCTTTAATTTCTTTCTTCAGCCTTTCTCTGTCTATAAAACCAACTTTTTTTTACTATGCCTACCAGAACACGAATTCTTTTATGGAATAAGGTGCTGTCTCATTCTAGAACAAAAATAAAACCAATTAAGATCTGGTAAAAGTCTTTCTGAGGGAGACACTGCTGTGGGTGCAACAGAGATCTGTTCTGTCCGCTCTGGCTCCTAAGTCTGCTGTTCTCTCTTGCCAAGAAACAAGTTGGTCAGGAAGTCATGCCATAGCCATGGCTTTTAAAATTACCAGAAAAACATCCATGAAACCACAGGTGGCAATACATGAAATTAGAATTACCAAAACAACCTGAAAAGAGTGCTGACTTGTTCAGAGGTGCACAGCAAAAGGGCCTAAATGTGAAAGGATCAGTTCCCATGGCTACAAAGCCTTTGAGAATCACTGCAAGAAAGACAGCTTGTGATGGAAATTCTAAGACACAAGATCTTTTCCAGGTGAGAATCCACAAGTGACTCACTGACTTACAGAGTCCTTCTGAAGTCATCACTGCAGATGCCTAAACCAAGTCTTTAACTGATTATGCTATTTAAAAAAAAAAAAAAAAAAAAAAAGTGTGATAAAAGAAAAATTCCAAGATATCCTAAATTTAATTACACAGTCTGAGAGGATAGAGTAGGAAAGAGATAAGGGAGATTAGTAAGTTAAAAGAGATGGGCTGAAACCAAAACCAGTAAGATTGTTCCATTCTTGAATTATATGTTAAAATCTAGACTTAAAACCCCTAGCTGCTAGGCACAGTGGGACACACCTATGATCCCGGTTCTTGGGAGGCTGCAACAGGAAGATCACTGGTTCAAGGCCAGCCTCAGCAACTTAGTGAGATACTTAGCAACCTGGCCAGATCCTGTATCAAAATAAAAAATAAAAAGGGTAGGAGGTGTGGCTCGGGGCAGAATGCCCGAGTTCAATCCTGAGTACCCAACCACCCCCCAAAACAACAACAACAACAACAAAACCTAGCAGCCATCTCCCCTGCTACAGTCTCCTGTTTGCATATAAACTATCTATACTATCCCAACCAACCCAGAATCAACAAGTACTTCTCTTTAGGGACAATCCTCCTGTTCCAAAACCTTCCCCACTTTGTGTTATTCTTCCCTTACTATCTATAACCAATATAAATTCACAGTAAATATGCTTTCCTTCGCATATTTTCTTTGTAAAAATGCTCAGTCTGGTGGACATATTTCCAAGTGCCATTTAGCCCTGCAGCTCATACTTGCAGAGCTTGTCCCAAAACCTGGTGCTTTACAGGCTAGCATCTGTAACAACCCAATAAACCCTTTTATTTCAAAGAAGACTTGGTCTCAAGAGTTTTGGTTTAATAAATCATTAAATTAAGTGGTTGTAATTTTGTTCTCTGACAGAGAAAACAGCACAGACAAAGTGCCTGGTGGGCTCCACAGGAGGTCAGGGACGGTCTTTCTGAGATGATAATAGATATGAACCCTGAGTGATGAGGAACCAGCCATACGAATTGCCAGAGGAAGACTGGGGACAAAAGCCCTGCATAAGGTACAAAGTTGGCCCATCCTGGCATGTAGAGTAGTAGGGAGAATAGAAATGAGGTTAGAGAGGCAGGCAGGGCTACATCACAAAGATCTTTTATTGACCACCAGGTAAGAAATTTGGATAGTATTTCAGGAAAATGAGGATAGGTTTTAAGCAAGGAGGGATAGCTTTTTTTAAAAGATTACTGAGGACAAGTAGTAACTGGTCAAGCAAAGCAGAGTAAACAAAAATCTGGATGGCAAGAGAGAGAGACACCAAGTGGAGCCAAAATACAATGAAGAACCATAGAAAAGGGTAGAAAGAAGAATTGGTTGAAAATCTACTCACACAGACAAGTTTACGATACCCAAAAGCAGGAAATAAGAGAATTCTACTTGGGAGAAATAATATACCCACAGAGACTAGATCTCCAGATACTCATAACTGGGGATAACCCTAAAGTAGAGGAAAAGTCACTGCCAAATCACCTTGCCATTGCCTAGGGCTGACAGAGAATTCTGTATCACCTTTTACTACCTCATTCTTAAATGTGAACAGAGAGCAGATCACTAGACATTTACAGAAAATCTCCAACCAAGAAAAGAGTCAGGATGGGCATGGTGGCGCATACCTGTAATCCCACCTACTTCAGAGGCTGAGGTAGTAAGATTACAAGTACCAGGCCAACCTGGGCAACTCAGCAAGATCCTGCCTCAAACCAAGAACAATAAAAAAGAGCTGGGGATGTAGTTCAGTGGTAGCATGCACACCTAGCATGCACAAGGCCCTGGGTTCAAAACCCTGCACCGCAAAGAAGAGTCCAAAGCAGAAAAGTAGTAAACAATACAGGAAGAAAAGCACTTTATGACGCACACGTATGTGTTTGTGTGTGTGTAGACAGATAAACAACTAATATGTTTATGAAGATAAAATATTGCAGATCTTTAGCAACAGCAGGTGCTATAAAGGAGAATACTCAGAGAATAAGAACGCTCTGAAATTAAAAATTGTATAGCTATTTTGGGTGTGGTGGTGCACGCCTATAATCCCAGTACTTGGGAAACTGAGACAGGAGGATCATATTCCAGGCCAGCCTTAGCAATGTGGCATGACCCTGTCTCAAAATTAAAAAAATAAAAAGGGCTGGGGGCATAGCTTGGAGGTACAATACTCCTGGGTTCAATTCCCAGCACACACACACACACACACACACACACACACACACACACACAAAAAAAATGTTAAGCTAAAATAAAAAATCAATATAAAAGATATTAGATAAAACACAAAACAACTCCCAGAAGAAGGATAGAAATGAGACAGAAAATAGGAAACAAAAACATTAAAGAGCCGGACGTGGTGGTGCATGCTTGTAATCCCAGTACTTGGGAGGCTGAGACTGGAGGATCCAGGTTCGTGGCCAGCCTCAGCTGCTTAGTAAGGCCCTCCGCAACTTAGTGAGACCCTGTTTCAAAATAAAGAATAAAAAATAGGACTGGGGATGTAGCTCAGAGGTAGAATGCCCCTGGGTTCAATCCCCAGTACTGCAAAAAAAAAAAAAAATTAAAGACTCAACCTAAGAGTTCCATATCTAACTAACAGGTCACATACACACACACACACACACACACTCTCTCTCTCTCTCTCTCTCTCTCTCTCACACACACACACACACACACACACACACACACACACCGGAAAAAAGTAATGGGGAGAAAATTATCAATAGTAGAAAATAATCCCAGAAATGAAGAAAAAAATCTGAGAGGGTCCATAAAAGTGAAAGAAATAGATATCACAGTATATCATTATGACATTTCAGAATACAAATAAATAATCAAGCCTGGCACGGTGGCACAGGCTTGTAATCCCAGTACTTGGGAGGCTTAGGAGGATCGCAGGTTTGGAGCCAGACTCAGAAACCCAATGAGACCTTGTTTCAAAATGAAAAAATAACCTGGGCATGGTAGTATATGCTTGTAATCACAATACTTGGGAGGTCGAGATCCGAGGATTGCTGGTTCATGGCCAGCCTCAGGAACTTAGGCCTCCACAACTTAGTGAGACCCTGTTTCAAAATAAAGAATAAAATGGGGCTGGGGATATAGCTCAGATGCCCCTAGGTTCCATAAAAAGAAAGAAAGAAAAAGAAAGGAAAGGAAAGAAAAATAGGTTTGGAGATATAGCTCATAGGTATAATGCCCCTGGGTTCAATCCCCAGTACCACAAAAAAAAAAAAAAAAAAAAAATTCAGGTAAAAACTATTTGGAAACCCAAATGTTTACATATAACTATCAAGTATAATAGTGAAAATAAATAAGAGTGACAGCTGTTAAAAAGGAAGGAAAAGTGTAGGACTAGGTGGGGAAAGATTGGAAGAGCAATTTACTTGAACAGATGGGAAATATTACTCATGAGCATGTATTCGAGATTATGGAACACTGGAAGGGAAGAGAAATAACAATAGGAACATATCAAAAAAGCAATACTAGGTAAATTTAAAAGGCAATCATTAGCTTCAAGAAAAATGGAAAACCATATAAGAAACTAAGTGTGATCACATTATATCATTTGACTAGCAGGGAATAATACACAGTCCAAATATAAATCCTGCCTTAAGTTAGCCAAAAATCATGTTATTAATGGCAAGTAGGGAAAGAAATGTAGACTCTACCTCAGCTAATTATGTCTAAAACTACAAAATCCAGAGATAACAGTGAACATATTATCTACAAATACATAAGTAACTAAGAGGAAGCTGGGTATGGTGGCACATGCCTATTATCCCAGTTCTTGGAAGGCTGAGACAGAAGAATGGTTTGAGTACAGCCTCAACAAATAGCAACTTAGACCCTGTTTCAAAATAAAAAGGGTGTGTAGTTCAGAGGTAGAATGCCCCCAGGCTCAATTCCCAATACCCACCCCCCCCAACCCCCCCCCCCCCCCCCCCCCCCCCCCCCGCCTCACACACACACACACACACAAACTAGGAGGAAAGTGAAACAGGGTTGAAAAGAGCTGCCTTTTTTGTTAAGTACTATTGACTTCTGAAACTATTTCTTCTGTTAGAAACTTTTGATAAAATATTTTCTTATTGAAGATTATAGTGGTGATGGTATCAATAGGCATAGAGAAAAAAAATTTCAGATTTTCACAGGGATTTGATGTGCATAGGGGAAGGGGAGTGGGGAATAAGAGAAAAAGCAAAATCTAGGATGAAACTCAAGTTCTTGGCTTGAACCACTGAGTGGAAGTGTGTAACATTTCATATGGTAAGACTGGGGGAAGAAACAGGTGGTGGAAATCAGAGTTCTGTTTTAGATGCAAATCAGATTTAAATTTGATATGCTTATTGGATCTTCAAGTGCAATTCGAACAAAAGTTTGATGCAAGAGCCTAGTGCTCAAGAGAGACGTAAAAGTTTGAGATAAAAATTTTAAAGTCATTATCTATAACTGTTATTTAAATCTCTCAGATTGGATATCACAGAGAGAGAATAGGTACAAAAGAAAATAGAAACATTTGTACATTATAAAAATGTAATAGAAAAACAAAAAGCATGCATTTCATGGATAAGGACAAATACTAATCCATAAACTATTTCAAAGATTGAAATATTGACCCTTGTAATTTACAGACATATGAAAGTACTGAGCAATAACATATCTCCTATTATAAACTGTGGTTAAAAAAAAGTTGAGAAATTCTAGGGCATGAGAAGCAGAAAAGATAATTATCCAGTATGGAAAGCAGAGCAGCATGAAAGTACAGTGTACAAAAGCCATAAGAAACACTTCTGAGAGAAAGCTCAACTACATAGAATGAGTATGGCACATTAAATTAAATTGGGACTGATATTGCAACCACTGGCTTGGTAATATGGAGGCCATTTATCACTGACCTTGGCAAGGGCAGCTTCAGTGAATGATTGGGGGTAGAGAACATTTTAGAATAAATGAGAGGTAGAAAACCACCAAGATAGACAGAAGGAAAACCTCCCTAGGAACCTGAAATCTGAAAGTCAGAATTCATGATAAGAAAGTCTGTCAAAGTTTTCTTGTTTTTTGGCAGCACCTGAGTGCCTACATTCTACCTATGAACTATGAGCTATACCCCCAGTCCTATTTTTTTTTTCAGTACTGGAGATGGAACCCAGGGGCATTCTACCTCCGAGCTACCCCCAGCCCTATTTTTTATTCTTTATATTGAAACAGGGTCTCACTAAGTTGCAGAGGGCCTCACCAAGTAGCTCAGGCTGGCTGGGAACCTAGCCCCTCCCATCTCAGCCTCCCAAGTACTGGGATTTACAAGCATGTGCCACCACACCCAGCTTTTTTTTTTTGAAACAGGATTTTGCTAGGTTGATGAGAGTCTCACTATTTGCTAAGGCTATCCCAGAACCTAGGATCCTACTGTCTCAGCCTCCAAAGTAGTGGGATTACTGGCGTGTACCATCAAGCCTAGCTCTTTGTCCTAAAACAAACTAAGCTATGATTCCTTGGGGCAGACCCTGTCATACATTCAGTGTTACCAGTGCCTGATAGGCATTGAACACTGAGTTTGATGATTTGACTGAAATCAGAAAACAGGTGACTCAGCCTAAAGAATAGAAGCTCTATGCTCCCAGCATTCATGGACTTTCAAAAGGGACGGTGAGCCAGGTGTGGTGACACACACCTGTAATCCCAAAATTTGAGAGGCTGAGAAAGGAAGATCACAAGTTCAAGGGCAGCCTCAGAAAATTAGCAAGGTCCTCAGCAACCTAGTGAGACTCTGTTTCAAAATAAAAAATAAACTGGGCATGGTGGTGCATGTCTGCAATCCAGTACTTGGGAGGCTGAGACAGGAGGATTGCAGGTTGAAGACCAGCCTCAGCAATTTACCAAGACTCTCAGTAACTTAGGGAGAACTTGTTACAAAATAAAAATAAATATAAATAAAAAGGGCTGAGGGGCCGGGCGTGGTGTGCACGCTTGTAATCCCAGCATTCGGGAGGCTGAGACCGGAGGATCCGGGTTCGCGGCCAGCTTCAGCTACCTAGTGAGGCACTCCGCAACTTAGTGAGACTCGGTTTCAAAATAAAGAATAAAAAATAGGGCTGAGGGTGTAGCTCAGAGGTAGAATGCCCCTGGGTTCAATCCCCAGCACCACAAAAGATAAATAAATCAGTAAACAAAAGATATAAAAAGGCTGGGGCTGGGGCATGGAGGTAGAGAATTTCCTTGGGTTCAATCTCCAGTACCAAAATAAAGGGGGGGGAGATATTGTGATCACCAGAAAGGTAAGAACAATTTAAAAACAAAAACAAAAACAGGATCTGGCTAGGTTACTGAGAGTCTCACTAGATTGCTGAGGCTGGTCTTGAACCTGTGATCCTCTTATCTCAGACTCCCAAATACTGGGATTATAAGCATGAGTCACCATACCCGGCTCTATTTTTCTTCTTTTGAAACAAGGTCTCACTAAATTGATAAGGCTGACCTTGAACCTGCTGATCCTCCCATCTCAGCCTCCCTTGTTCTGGGATTATAGGCCTGCCACACCACACCAGCTAAGAATTGTTTTAAGCACATAAACCTATCGAACTACTCCCTTACCTTCCAGCCAGTGCTGAAGACAAGGTAGGTAAGGTCATAAGGGTGAGGAGTCTAATCCAGTAACTGATGATCTTTATAAAAGATTAAGACAGGCACAGAAGGCCACCTTAAGACAAAAGAAGAAGGTCATCTACAAGCCAAGTAGAGAGCCCTCAGAAGAAGATCAACTGCTGACATCTTGATTTCAGACTTTGAGCCTCTGGATCTGTGAGGAAATGAATTTCTGTTGATTAAGCCATACAGTCTATGGTAATTTGCTATGGCAGCCGTAGCAAACTAATACAGTGCCCCAGTTTCTGTCTCAAGTCTGGTCTGGTACTTCCCTCCCCTCCCTAAGCCCCAGCCCTATTCTAGTCAAAACATGAGGCTACCATATCCCATCATTAGCTCTCCCAACCACAAAAAAATGTTTAGATTACTTCTTCATAAAACTATTAGTTCTTGACCATTCCAATCAAAATAAGGTTAGACCTCACCTTTCTTATTCCATGTTTCCTGGAACTAAAGGCAAGGCACTCTGAGAAAAATGAATAAAAATAAAGAGCTATTGAGAGATGGCAAAGCAACTAAGAGTTCTGTGTCTCAAAGGAAGCTTGGTAGATATTCTATTCAAGGTGTGGTATGGTCTGTATGTCACATCCCTGTGTCCAGGCAGCTTTTGTGTTCAAATGAGAATGGGAACAAGTACTTTCCTTCTTTACCACGCCCAAACAAATCACAAGGATCTGGTTTTCCTTACTTCAAGGCCCTTATACATCTACAATTAGCTTACAAATGCAAACATCCCAAGCAAAAAATTGAGAGGTTATTCAACTGCTTTATCTCATTAGTAAAAAAAAAAAAAAAAAAAAAAAAAAAAAAAAAAAAAAAAAAAAAAAAAAAAAAAAAAAAAAAAAAAAAAAAAAAAAAAAAAAAAAAAAAAAAAAAAAAAGAAGCTGTAACAAGTTAGAAGTTTTAGCACTATGGCACAGGAAAGCAGCAATAACCAAAGAAAATTAGGGAGTGTAACTCAGTGGTAGAGTGTGCACTTGATATTTGTGAGGCCCTGGATCTGACCCCCAGCATAACCAAAAAAACCAAAACTAAATACATATGGCCGGGTATGGTGGCGCACGCTTGTAATCCCAGCATTTGGGAGGCTGAGATGGGAGGATCCGGGTTCGCAGCCAGCCTCAGCTACCTAGTCAAGCTACCTAGTGAACTTAGTGAGACCCTGTTTCAAAAAAAACAATAAAATATTGAATAAAAAATAGGACTGGGAGCCGGGCATGGTGGCGCATGCTTGTAATCCCAGCATTCGGGAGGCTGAGGCCAGAGGATCCAGGTTCATGGCCAGCCTCAGCTACCTAGTGAGGCACTCCGCAACTTAGTGAGACCTGGTTTCCAAATAAAGAATAAAAAATAGGGCTGGGGGTGTAGCTCGGAGGTAGAATGCCCCTGAGTTCAATCCCCAGTACCGCAAAAAAAAAAAAAAAAAAATAGGACTGGGGGTATAGCTTGGAGGTAGAAGCCCCTGAGTTCAATCCCCAGTATCACAAAAAAAAAGAAAAACTAAATACATATGAATATACACAGCACAGATATCTTCTCTAAGCATAGCTCTAATATCAAGCATTAATTGTGTAATGAATAACCTATATGGTATTATGAATTTTGCCCAATTATTGCATCAACTCAAACCCATACTTAAGTCTTTTTTTTTTTTTTTTTTTTTTTTTTTGCGGTATTGGGGATTGAACCTAGGGCATTCTACTTCCCAGCTACACCCCAGCCATATTTTTTATCCTTTATTTTTGAAACAGGGTTTCACTAAGTAGCTGAGGGTCTCACTAAGAAGCTGAGACTAGCCACAAACCTGTGATCCTCAGGTCTCAGCCTCCCAAGTACTGGGATTATGAGCCTGTGCCACCAAGTCTAGCTACTTTAGTCTTTTAAATGTAAAGCCGGGCGTGGTGGCGCACGCTTGTAATCCCAGCATTCGGGAGGCTGAGACCGGAGGATCCGGGTTCGCGGCCAGCCTCAGCTACCTAGTGAGACACTCCGCAACTTAGTGAGACTCGGTTTCAAAATAAAGAATAAAAAATAGGGCTAGGGTTATAGCTCGGAGGTAGAATGCCCCTGAGTTCAACTCCCAGTACTGCAAAAAAAAAAATAAATAAATAAAAAAAAAAAATGTAAATAAACTCACATTTACTTTTCAGATTTTCACAATTGCCCAGCCTTTTTGCTGAGACCCAGTAGTTATCAATTACTGTGTATAAAGAAAAGAAAAAAAAATCTAAAATTGCACTAACATTGCCTGGGGAAGAAAGTTGAATGCCCTCTCATTCCAAGCAAAATACCATAGCACAGGAAACAGCACCACTATTGCAGAGTTAGGTTACCTGCCCCTGGAAGTTTAACGCAGCTGGTGTTTTGAAGTTCTGCCTGTTTTCAACATCTTTGACTGGAATTTAGTTGAAGCCTAAACTCGAAGTAAACAATTTCTTGGTGCTGAAAACCCAATTGTGCCCCCATCCCTGGTTAAACAAAGGTAGTGACACCTCTCATTATCATTAGGATCAGAACCCATTAAAAAAGAGACAGAGAGAGAGAGAGAGAGGAGAGAGACAGAGAGAGAGAGAGAGCCAATCACTTCACCTTTGAATACAGGCCACACGGTTAAAATCTGGGTAGTGGCAAGAGGAGAAAGGCAGTCAAGGGCAGACGCTGCCGGTGAAGCAGGGTCTGGTTTAACCTAGAGTCTAGGTGCACAGCCCTAAAACCTGTCCTCTGCTTCTGGGGGATGCCCGCGGACCTGCCAGGGATTGGGGACGCAGCTCCGCTGCGCTCACGACTGACAGAAGGGGAAAACCGGTGATTTTAGGACCTGTGTCCATCCACGCCTTTCCCGGTGGGCTGGCTGCTGGTTAAACCAGACTAGCCACGCGGGGCGGAACCGGCCCTCGTGTGCCCCACTCACCGCACACCATCAGCAGCAGCACGATCAGCAGCGTGGCCACGAACACCAGCAGGGTCAGCCCGACGTTGTGCCACATCTTGGGCGGGAGAGCGCGGTCGCCTCCGGCGAGCGCGTGCGGGAGTTCAGCGGCGGGCGCGGAGCGCGGCGGGCTTAGGCGGCATGGGCGGCGGAGCCCCTCGGCAGCGCCCCCAGGGGGCGGGGCAGGGCGGCGCGGAGGCGGGCTCCGCCGCAGACCCTCCCTCTCGCCGGCGCTCGGCGGTCGCGGGCGGCAGGTGGGCCGCGGGCGCCGCTATCCCCTCATCGCTCTGGACAGCTGGGGCCGCGGCGCCCGGAGACCCCGGCGACGACCGGATGCGCTTCCATGGCGGACGCCGCGCGTCTAAGGAGATCGGAAAGGGCGAGCGCGGGGACGCGCGGCGGCCTCAAGGCCGTCGTCGCCGCCTGCCCGAGGATCCCTGGGTCCCCTGGGCCCCCAGATGTCAACGTCTCCCCGCAGCGGCGCCTCGGCCCCGGGCCCCCTCCCTCTGCGGCAGCTCATCACCAAGCGCCCCCTCCGCTCGCCTCCGCCGCGGCGCGCGGGCCGACGGGAAATGGAGTGCGGAGACCGGCGGGGGCCCGGGCACGCCGCCCGAGGGGACTACAACTCCCAGAGTGCACCGCGGCTGGCGGCTCCCCCTCCCCGCGTCCCCTCCGCCTCTGTCTGCGGACTGCGGGCTGGTGTTCTCCGCCTGAGTGCAATTGGCTGCCCCCTACCGCGCTGTGCCGAAACGCCGGGCGAGATTTCCACCGTTCCTCCACGCACAAAGTCCTTTGTTTTCAGTAGGCAGAGAGAAGAGAGGGGAGGCGGTTGCCTGAAAAACTGGTTGCACTTGAACCCAGCCCTGTTGCCAGGGGCGACTTGGGACTTTGGAGGAAGTGTTCAAGTCCCTGACAGTTGGAGGAATCAGGGACATGGAATCTTTTACCCCAGCAACAGAGGTTGTGTACGTAATGTATTTCAAAAGTGACCGGCGGGTGACTTAAGGACGGCTGCTGTGCCCTTAATTCACCTACCTGAGTTGGAAGTTTTGATTTGTTTGCCTCCTTGAAATCAAATGACATGTGACCCACAGCTCAACATTTTGCCGCACTGGCTTGAACATACTTCTGTGAAACAAGATACTTGAATAATCTCAGATAACCTACCTCCATATGAAATTAAGACTCCACAGTTCTGCCAGACGATTCATCCGTGAAAGCGGTGCCCCCAAAAGACAAAAGGATGTATACCTCCCTTAGGAGGAACCAAAACCTTCATATTTTCTTGTGACTGTTGCTCACTGCAATACCTTAATACTCTTCTACAAATTCCTGTCCCCTGTCTTCTGTCTCCAAAAACATAAGGTCTACGCAGAAATCCCCTGATTTTTTTTTTTTTTTTTTTTTTTTTTTTTTTTTTGCGGTACTGGGGATTGAACTCAGGGGCATTCTACCTCCAAGATATACCCTCAGCCCTATTTTTTATTCTTTATTTGGAAGCAGGGTCTCACTAAGTTGCGGAGTGCCTCAAAAGGTAGCTGAGGCTGACCGCGAACCCGGATCCTCCGGTCTCAGCCTCCCGAATGCTGGGATTACAAGCGTGCGCCACCACACCCGGCTGAAATCCCCTGATTTAATAGACATATCTTAGCCATTCGTGGCTGCCACACTGTGAGCTGTATTCCCCAAGAAGCAGCATTGTGAATAAATACTGTATATGAAAATACATTAAAGGATGATTTCTTGCTTTCAGAAGACTTAATATAGAGTTCCTGTGAAGAGAGACTGAACTCAGTGCAACTAAGATATAGTTAGAAAAAAAATTATGCTTTTTCATGGATGATTCAAATCTATTGCATAAAATAAAGTACATTTTATTAAAATCTGGTTGAAAAGAAAGAACTGAAAGTTGAAAGTTTTTGTCTTCTCTTTCAGTCACAGTGCCTTGGTGCCAGGAACTGTTCTAGGTGATGGGGATACAGCATGAAAGAGACAAGGTGCCTATGCTCAAATGCTATATTACAGTTGAAAGATAGACAATGCGAATAAATAAGGATCTTGCAGAATCTGCAAGTTCCTGTAATGAAAATGAGCAGGACAGTGTGATGAAGACGGGGCTGTTATTTTAGATTGGATCAGGGATCAGGGAAAACCTCCCTGAGGAAGTGACATTCGATCTGAGTACTAAAGGACAGGAAGGATCCAAACATGGAAAGACCAAGAGAAGAATGTAGTAGGTAATAGGAGCCATGTGTGCAAAAGCCACAAGGAGCAAACAAATTTGGCTGCTCCTCTGAGCCTTGGCAGAGTTTCTTAACCGTGGATGCTCAATTTGAATGGCCTAGGAAGATTTAAAAATTACAAGTGGCCAGATCTCATCTCCACACTGAATGAACTAGAATCTCTGGAGGTAGAACCCAAGTGCATTAGTTTTTAAAAGCTCCCAGGTGATGTTAATGTCCACCCATGTGCACTCTAAAGTTGTGGTTCTCAAGCCGGGCGTGGTGGCGCACGCTTGTAATCCCAGCATTTGGGAGGCTGAGACCAGAGGATCCTGGTTCGCGGCCAGCCTCAGCTACCTAGTGAGGCACTCCGCAACTTAGTGACACCCTGATTCCAAATAAAGAATAAAAAATAGGGCTGGGGGTATAACTCGGAGGTAGAATGCCCCTGAGTTTAATCCCCAGTACTGCAAATAAATAAATAAATAAGGTTGTGATTCTCAAAGAATAAACTCCTTCAGCCAGATATCTGAGGACCTGCTAGAAATGCCCCAATCCTATTGAATCCAAAAACTCTATGGTAATTTACATTATTGCGGTTATCACTGGAGTTGGGGGAACAAAGGACAAATATGGAACATATTTTGGAAGGAAAATCTTCAGGTTAGCTGATGGATTAGATGTGGGAACCAATAAGATAAAAGGAGTAAAAAATGACTCTTGGATGTGGGAAAAGGGGCACCCTTACACATTGTTAGTGGGAATATAAATAAAGCCATTATGGAAAACAATATGGAGGCTCCTCATAATATTAAAAATAGAACTACAATATGATTCAGCAATCCTACTACTGGGTATATTTCCTAAATAAATGAAACAAAGAGATACCTGTACTTCTCTGTTTATTTGCAGCACTATTCACAATAACCAAGATATGTAATCAACCTAAGAGCTGACGAATGGATAAAATGTAGTATACATACATACAGCATTTCACTAAATGGCTGAGACCAGCCTGCAATCCTCCTGTCTCAGCTTCCCAAATACTGGGATTACAGGCATGCATCACCATTTCTGGTTTATATCTGGTCTTTCTATGTTCATTTATTCTCATAATTTCTTATTTATTCTCTGCCCCTAGTCAAAAGAGAAGTGACTTCTATCATTGGTGCATTTAAGAGAAATAAACTGGGTTGCTGAGCTCCACTCCTCCCATGTTCCTATTGGATTTGAGCTGCCTTATCCACAGAGGCCATCAGCATAGGGAGGTCCACCCTAGTTGCTTCAACTTAGGGTTTAATTAACAGGCCTAGCTTGCTCTTGCATTATTATATGTTCTCTGACATAGCTTTTATTATTAATAAAGGTTATATTTTGGCTTCTAAATGTCACACCTTTTTTTATTTTGTAAGCTTGGCAAGATCATTCATCATTCTCTCTCCATATCCCATTACTGTTTTTAAGATAGAGGAAGAAGACATGAATTCGGCATTTATGTTTTGCCATGTAGCAGGTGACTACCAGAATTGTCCAAATGTTTGATATCTAAAGCCTGGAAATGGAATTGAATTTTAGTCATTCGCTCTCTAAGTATTATGGAAAGAATTATACTACATATGGGTAGCATAATAAACAAGGTAACTAAGACAAGATTCCTGCCCTCAAAGAAAATCCAGTCTTATGGAAAATATTTCCCAAGACACCTACTTTGTGCATGGCACTGTGTTTGCCAGTAGCAATACAAAAATAAGTAAAATATGCTTCCTTATCTAAAATAACTGGATATATATCTCAGTATCTTTCAGCGTTGACCCATCTGTGGATCATGAAGTCAATTCAGTGAACCACGGCCAGTACTTTAAGAAATAGCACAAAGCCAGGCATGGTGAGGCATACTTGTAATTCCAATACTTGGGAGGCTGAGACAAGATGATTGCAGGTTCACAGCCAGCTCCAGCAACTTAGTGAGGCTCTCAGCAACTTAGTGAGACCCTCTTTCCAAATGAAAAATAAAATAGGTCTGGGGGTGTAGCCCAGAGGTAGAAGGCTCCTGGGTTCCATCCCCAGTACCACACACACACACACACACATCACAGAAGACATCAATGTATATCACAAATAGTAAGAGCAGAAACTAGTCACAGAACTTATTTCAGTTATCTGTGTATTTGGGTGGATGCGTGTGTGTGTGTGTGTGTGTGTGTGTGTGTGTGTGTGTGTATGTGTATGATTGGAGATTCAATCCAGGAGCATTCTACTTCTGAGCTATACTCCTAGTCCTTTTTACTTTTTGTTTTTTTGAAACAGGGTCTTGCTATTTTGCTGAAAGTCTCCCTATATTGCTGAGGCTATCCTTGAACCTGCATTCCTTCTGTTTCAGCCTCCCACGTACTGGAATTATAGGCATGCACCACCATGCCTGGCTAGTGTATTTGGCATGTGTGCATCAAAGAGAGAGAGGAAATTGAATTTCAACACAAGATATATTCTTACCTTGGATTATAGCAAGGAAAGCCAAACATATATCTAAGTGGCTATATTATGTTTTACATGTATAATACAGGATTTTACGAATGAGGTCAGAGCTAAGAGACTAAAAAACTGGTATTAGGTACTGAACAGAGCTGGCAGCCAAACACACATAAGTCTAGCTTAATAGGAGATTATCTTTCCATTGTACCACAAGGCACGTGACATTGGGCACACTCTTGGGGAAAGGGATGATTAAAGGAAAGGACATGAACAAAGGCTTGAAGACATGAGTACTTGGGGATGGGGCACAAGTGAGCTTTCTATCACTATAACAAAATACCTGCGGTAATTAACTTATCAAAAGAAAAGCTTTATTTTGGCTCATGGTGTTGGAGGTTCCACTATAAGGAGTAACTATGATCAACTGGGCCCATTGTTCTGGGCCTGTGTGGAGACAGCACAGGCAAAAGTGGCCCTTTTTGCCACAGGGCAAAAAGAGGAAGAGGGAGGGGTTGAGGTCCCACAGTTCCTTCTGAGGGCAGGTCCCCAATGACCTAAAGATCTCCCTAAAAACCTCTAGAAGCTTCCACCATCTCCCATCAGTGCTACACTGAGGACCAAGCCTGTAACATGTGGACCTTGGAAGACATTTATTCACACCATAGCAGAGGATACGAAGGTCCTTCAGATTCCAGAGGAAAGACAATTTCTTTCAGTTCTAAGGAATTGGGAGTAGAGATACAATATATTAGTTGAGAATTCTGGCTCAGTAACTTGACCCTGCGTTTGAATTCTGACTTGATTGAATCAATCCACCTCTCTAAGCCTTTGTTACCTACATTTGTAAAATATGGATAATATTATAAATGCAACCATAAGGTTGCATTGAGAATTTAATATGATATTATATACAAAGGGTACCCAGCACTTAGGCCTTTGATAACTTCTAGTTATTTGTCTTAATGACCTAATATATTCTAATATAATGTAATGGGAGAAACTGCATAGCAGAAGTGGTTTCAGTTCATCTTTAATTTGAAAGAGTTTATCAGGGTTTAATCAGAAACCCCATGAACAGACCCCCATGAGTAGTATGAAATGATATTTACTTCAATAATTAAATCCTAGTTAGGAGTGATGACATACACCTATAGTCCCAGTACTTGAGAGGCTAAAACAGGAGTATTGCAGGTTCAAGGCGAGCCTCAGCAACTAAGCTGAAAAAATAAAAAGGATTGAGCATATATCTTGGAGGTAGAACTCCCCTGGGTTCAATCCTCAGTACCAAAAATAAAACAAACAAAAAAAAGAGTTAAATACTAAGCACTCCTGAGAGTCTATGGGGCAGCCCATGCAGACTGCTGCTTCTCTCTCTGGCGCTGAACCTAAAGATCCTATACCAAGAGTAGAAAGGAAAGTTACATGTGGAAGAGGCAAGGGCAACATAGGACCAATGAAGATAGCTGTGCCCTGCAAAGACCGAGTTCCACATCTGACTCTCTCCACCTGCAACCTCCCTGTGGCGGGTGACGAGTAGGAGAAGCTGGAAGAGATGGAATGGGAATTGGAGGGTACTTATTTCCTAAGGCTGTTATAACAAAGTACCACAACATTGGTGGCTTAAAACAACTGAAATTTATTTGCTCATGGTCTAAAAGCAAGCTTCTGGCAGGGTTATGCTCCCGCTGAGGGATCTAGGGGAGAATCCTTCCTGGATTCTTGTGGCTGCCTTTGGCATACCTTGGCCAAGTCGTATCCCTGCAATGTCTGCCTCTGCCTGCACACAGCATTCTTCTTCCTTGTGTGTCTGTGTCTCCACATGGCCTTTTGTTTGTTTGTATGTTACTGGGGATTGAACCCAGGGACATTTTTTTTTTTTTTTTTTTTGCTGTACTGGGGATTGAACCCAGGGGCATTCTACCTCTGAGCTACACCCCTAGCCCCCCCCCCCCTTTTTTTTAAATTCTTTATTTTGAAACAGGGTCTCGCTAACTTGCAGAGGGCCTCACTAAGTAGCTGAGGCTGACCGCAAACCCAGATTCTCCAGTCTCAGCCTCCCAAGTATTGGAATCACAAGCATGTGCCACCACGCCAGGCTTCCCAGGGGCATTCTAACCCCAAACTCTACTCACAGCCTTTTTTTATTTTTTATTTTGAGACAGGGTTTTGCTTAAGTGATTAGGTTAGGCTTGAACCTGTGATCCTCCTGTCTCAGCCTCCCAGGTATGGAGTTACAAATGAGTGCTATGGCACCCAACTTATATGACCTTCTTAGAAGGACACTAATCGTTCGTTAGATTTAGGGCCACCCTAATCCAATATGATCTCATCTCAATATAATAGCAGGTCACATTTGCAAAGCCCCTGTTTCTAAATAAGGTCACATTCTGAGGTTGCTGAAGCATGTGACTTTGGGGGAATATCACTGTTCAACTCAGGACATGGAAGATCTGTGATTTGGGGTGCTCCTCTCCCATATCAATGAGATGAGCTGGTTACAGATCAGCAACAATGTGCCTGGCAGGCCACACCTACCTCCCAAATATCATCCAACACTGATCCACATATGTGCAGGAAAGGAAATTCTAGGAATTTCCAGCTTTGCTAAATTGACATAGTATAGAGTGACCACACAATGGGAATCATTGAGATTTTGCTGTTGTTCTTTTGTTTTTTGTTTTGCAGTATTCTAGATTGACTCCAGGGGCTCATGCATGCGCTCTGTCACTGAGCTACATCCCCAGCCCTTAAAAAAAAAAAAAAAAAAAAAAAGTTTTATTTTGAAAAAAAAGTTTTATTTTGAGACAGAGTCTCTTGGTACCTCACCCAGCAGATTTTTATTTTGTATTATGCTATTTATTTATTTTTGAGCATGAATGGCATTTAAAAATATTGATTTGGGAAAACAGTATGGTGGTTCCTTAAAAAAAATTAAAAATAGAATTTCCATATGATCCAACAATCCTATTTCTGGGTATTTATCCAAAAGATTTGAAATCAGTATCCTGAAGAGACATCTGTTCCCCTGTGTTTTTTGTGGGACAATTCACAATAGCTTAGATAAGGAATCAACCTAAGAGTCTACTGATGGATAAAGTGGGAGGTGTACACATGATGTATTATTATTCAGCTTTAAAAAAGAAAGAAATTCCAGCCAGGCGTGATGGCGCACGCTTGTAATCCCAACACTTGGGAGGCTGAGACCGGAGGATCCAGGTTCGAGGCCAGCCTCAGCTACCTAGTGAGGCACTCCCCAATTTAGTGAGACCCTGTTTCCAAATAAAGAATAAAAAATAGGGCTGGGGGTATAGCTCGGAGGTACAATGCCCCTGAGTTTAATCCCTAGTACCACAAAAAGAAGAAGAAGAAGAAGAAGAAGAAGAAGAAGAAGAAGAAGAAGAAGAAGAAGAAGAGGAGGAGGAAATAATTCTGTCATTTGCAACCACAGGTAGACCTGGGACCTGGAGGCCATTATGTTAAACAAAATGAGACAGAAACAAAAAGAGGAGGCCTGGTCTCACTCATGTGGAATCAAAACAAGTAAATCTCATAGAAGTTGAAGAGGAGAGTAGTGGTTACCAGAGACTGAGAAGAGTGGAGAGGAAAGGGGGCTGGGGCTGGGTAGACCAACCAGTATGCCACAGGAGGAATCCATTCTGGTGTTCTACTTCACACTGGAGGGACAACAGTCAACAATATTGTACTGTGAAGCTGGGGGTGGTGGTGCATGCCTGTAATCCTAGTACTTGGGAGGCTGAGACAGGAGGATCACAGGTTCAAGGGTAGTCTCAGCAAGTAGTGAGACTCATTAACCTAATTAGACCCTGTTTCAAAAATAAAAATAAAATAGGGCTGGGGTGTAGCTCACAGGTAGAATGCCCCTGAGTTCAATCCCCAGTACCCACCCCCTCAAAAAAAATCCCATAATATTGTATTGTATATTCTAAGTAGCCACAGGAGAAGATTTTAAGTGTTCTTATCACAAAGAAGTTGTAAATATTTAAAGTAATAGATATACTAATTTCCCTAATTTGATCATTACCCAATGTACCTATGTATCAAAACATCACATTATACCCCATAAATAGGTACAATTATATGTCAATCAAAAATAAAATTAAGGAGTAGATGTTTTGGGGAATCTGAGACACCGGATTGCAAATTCTAGGCCAGTCTCAGTGGGACCATTAGTAATTTAGTGAGATCCTATTTCTTTTTTTTTTTTTTTTTTTTTTTGTGGTACTGGGGATTGAACCCAGGGGCATTCTACCTTCGAGCTATATCCCCAGCCCTATTTTTTATTCTTTATTTTGAAACCGGGTCTCACTAAGTTGCAGAGTGCCTCACTAGGTAGCTGAGGCTGGCCGCGAACCCAGATCCTCTGTTCTCAGCCTCCCAAATGCTGGGATTATAAGCATGCACCACCACACCCGGCTCAAGAACCTATTTCTTTTATCTTATTTTTTTTGGTACTGGGGATGGAACCCAGGAGTATTTTACCTCCGAGCTACACCACCAGCCCTATTTTTTTATTCTTTATTTTGAAACAGGGTCTCAATAAATTGCAGAGGGCTTACTAAGTAGTTGAGGCCGACCACAAACTGTGATCCTCCTGTCTCAGCTTCCCAAATACTGGGATTACAAGCATGTGTCACCAAACCCAGCATGAGATTCTGTTTCAAAATAAAAAACAAAATAGGGCTGATACATAGTTTGGGGGTAAAATGTTCCTGTTTCAATCCTCAATATCAAAATAATAATAATAATAATAATAATAGTAATAATAATAATAATAATAATAATAATATAAAATAAAATGAAAAATTAATTTAAGGGCTGGAGATGTAGCTCAGTGGTAGAACATTTGCTTAGCATGGACTGGGCCCTAAGTTTGATTTCCAGCACTGCAAAAATAAATAAATAAGTAAGTTTTTAAATTTCAAAAACATTGAACTGACATTAAATTGGAGAAAAGTTTGGGAGTGAGAAAAAACAAGATTATTTAAGAGATAAAAGGTATAGTCTAAGATAGTGACCTCTAAATATGTTTGGATTATGCTTTTTCTTTTTTTTTTTTTTTTTTTTTTTTGAGGTACTGGGGATTGAACCCAGGAGCATTTTACCTCTGAGCTACACCTCCAGAGCTATTTTTCATTCTTCATTTTGAAACAGGGTCTCACTAAGTTGCAGAGGGCCTCACTAAGTAGCTGGGGCTAACCGGTAACCTGGATTCTCCCGTCTCAGCCTTCCAAGTACTGGGATTACAAGGGTGTGCCACCATACCCGGCTTTGGATTATTTTTTGATAAAGGTAGGCTAGATAAATTGGGCCAACCCTCTGGTGGAATACAATTTTAAAATCAGAATGAAACTGGGTGTGGTGGCACACACCTGTAATCCCAGTACTTGGGAGACTGAGATAGGAGGATCACAGGTTTGAGGCCCACTTCATCAATGTAGTGAGACTCTCAACAACTTAGCAAGACCCTGTTTCAAAATAAAACATAAAAAGGGCTGGAGTTATAGCTCGGAGGCAGAATGCTTCTGTGTCCAATCCCCAGTACCACAAACCAATTTTTAAAAAAAATAAAAATCAAGCCGGGCGTGGTGGCGCACACTTGTAATCCCAGCATTCGGGAGGCTGAGACCGGAGGATCCGAGTTCGAGGCCAGCCTCAGCTACCTAGTGAGGCACTCCGCAACTTAGTGAGACTCGGTTTCAAAATAAAGAATAAAAAATAGGGCTGGGGGTATACTTCGGAGGTAGAATGCCCCTGAGTTCAATCCCCAGTACCACAAAAAAATAAAATAAAATAAAATAAAAAAATAAATAAAAATCAGAGTAAAAACATTTTCTACAAATATCAAGCAGCTGATAAGATAATGAGGAGCCAGTGGGCCAAGGCTGGGGAGAAAGTAGGAATAGAAATCAAGACATGAGGACAGGACATGTGGGCTCTTTTGCTCAAACAACACTGAGCAGTGCTTTCCACAGCTCTGGGGGCCGAGGACAAAGTGGAGCCTGGGCTGGGGCACTGGGAAATGGCCTGTCATGTGGGCAGGGACACCAAAGGGCAGCAGGACAGGAATAAGGGGCACCAAAAATAAACCTGCAGCCTGAGCTTGTCCTGTCTGATCCCAATGACCCAGAAAAATTCAAATTCTGAAATTGGATTAAGGAAATCCTGGATTAGTACATCCCTGGGGCTAGGCAGAGACAAATGAAGAAACTCATTGTCCTAGGCCTCAAATGATTTCTGCAGATAACTTTTTGGTTTTTTGGTTTTTTTGTTTTTTGTTTTTTTTGCAGTACTGGGAGTTGAACTCGGGAGCATTCTACCTCCGAGCTATACCCCCAGCCCTATTTTTTATTCTTTATTTTGAAACCGAGTCTCACTAAGTTGCGGAGTGCCTCACTAGGTAGCTGAGGCTGGCCGCGAACCCGGATCCTCAGGTCTCAGCCTCCCGAATGCTGGGATTACAAGCGTGCGCCACCACGCCCGGCTTGCAGATAACTTTTCAAACATGATTTCCAGCCAGGTGTGGTGGCCGCATGCTTGTAATCCAGCCTCAGCTACCTAGTGAGGCACTCCACAACTTAGTGAGACTCGGTTTTAAAATAAAGAATAAAAAATAGGACTGGGGGTATAGCTCGGAGGTAGAATGCTCCCGAATTCAACTCCCAGTACTGCAAAAAACAAACAAACAAAAAAACATGATTTCCAACACGTACTCAACCCTTTTTAAAGTGTATACCTTTAAAAAAAATTTTTTTTTTCTTGGTACTGGGGATTGTATCCAGGAGCATTAAGCCCCCAGCCCTATTTCATTTTTTATTTTGAGATAGACTCACTATGTTGCTGAGGCTGGCCTTGAACCTTCAATCCTCCTGTCTCAGCCTCTCAAGTACTGGGAATACAGGTGTGTGCCACCACAGCTGGCAATTGCATGCCGCTTTTAATTTAAAACTGTTATGGTTAGGTCCACATGACCCCCTAAGAACTCCAGAGACTTGGTACAGATGCAAAAACAGAAGGGTTCTTTTATTAGCACACTCGACACAGGTGGCAATCCCCCTACATGAAAGGACTGTCTGACCCCCAGTATTGGGCTTACAGAGTTTTTAAAGGGAAAAGCAAGCAGGGATTTCCATGATTGGATTGGATAGGGTAGGATGACCTTAAAGCTGATTGGGTGATAACATTAAGTCTCAAGGGGGAAGAAAGCATTTACCCTCAAGCAGTTATGGCAGTTGAGCTTTTTGTTTTTCAGGTAGGGTGATTTCTATGGAAAGTATTAAACAGGTTGTTCTTGGCAGAGCTGGTTTTTGTACCCGGGTGGGTCAGAAATCTTAAAAATATCAAGATGGAGGGAGTGATGCCAAGAGGTGACCTTTCAAGACGAAAAATCTTGAGCATGAGCATATACATTTATATGTGTTTGTTTACAAATTATTGTGCTCCTTACCTTACATTATGAAATACTCAGAAATAGGAATTCAAAAGGACAAAATGAAGGAAAATTAAATTTGTATCTATAATGATAGGGAAACTGTTTGGTATCATTGTATCAGTTTGCTAGAACCACAAGATACAAAGCCCCACAGCCGCTTTAAACAACAGAAATTAATTCGCATTTTTCTTGAGGCTGACTGTTCAAAACTGAGGTACTAAGCCAGGCGTGGTGGCACACGCTTGTAATCCCAGTATTTGGGAGGCTGAGACCAGAGGATCCGAGTTCAAGCCAGCCTCAGCTACTTAGTGAGGCTCTCCACAACTTAGTGAGACCCTGTTTCGAAATAAAAGAATAAAAAAAATAGGACTGGGGGTTTGGCTCGGAGGTAAAATGACCCTGGGTTCAATCCCTAGTACTCCAAAACAAAACTGAGGTACTGGCAAGGGCCATGTTCCCTCTGAAGGCTCTAGGAGAAGATCCTCCCTTACCTCCTTCACCTTCTGGAAACCCTAGTCTTTACCTCCCGTTCACCTGGCGTTTTCCCTGTGTGTCGTCGCTCCTCTCCTTATAAGGACACCAGTCATATAAGATTAAATAAGGGTCTACCCTTATGACCTTATCTTAATTGAACTAATTATATCTACAATGGCCCTGTTCCCAAATAAGTTCATTCCAAGATACTACGAATCATCTTTATGTGGGACACAATTTGACCTATAACCATCACCAGTCTTCATTGCTTTAAAAAGTCTTTTGAAAATGATGACCACTCTGAGGTTCAGCAGTTCAATAATCCAGACTTACCATCTTAATACTTAATGTTTGCCATAATTTAAAAAGATATCTGTAACTGGGTGTGGTGGCACACGCTTGTAATCCCAGCATTTGGGAGGCTGAGACTGGAGGATCTGGGTTCCCAGTCAGCCTCAGCTACCTAGTGAGGCATTCCGCAACTTAGTGAGACCCTGTTTCAAAATAAAGAATAAAAAATAGGGCTGGGGGTATAGCTCGGAGGTAGAATGCCCCTGAGTGTTCAATCCCCAGTACTGCAAAAAAAAAAAAAAAAAAAAAAAAAAGATACCTGTGACATAATAAGAAATATATAGTGGATAATAAGAAATATATAGTAGTCTCTGCCTCTAGTTTCTAACATAGAACTCCTAAAGCCCTTGAAGTTTCCTGAGCAGTTTTGGTCTTTAACTCAGGTTCCAGAAACAAAGCTCCTACCAGCTTGGGATTTCCCTGATGATAGGAGCATCATTTATCCTAATGAGGTGACTCTCAGTGGGCTCTTGATTGGAGTCAGTCACTGAAGGACCAGGTCATGACTGGAAGATTAGAACATTCGGCCCCACTCTCCAGGGTTAGAGATTGAGTTAATCATCAATTGTGCCTGTGGGATGAAACCCCCATAGCAATACCTATACTGGGTATGGAGAACTTCTGGATTGGTGGGCACACCCATGTCCCAGGAGAATAGTATACCCCAACTCTGTGGGGACAGAAGCTCCTGTGCTCAGGATCCTTCTGGATCTTGCTCTATGTACCTTTCACTTGACTGTTCATTCACATCCTTTATAAAAAACCAGCAAATCAAAATGTTTCCCAGAGTTTCATAAGCTTCTCTAATAAATTATGGAAACTAAAGAGTGGTCGTGGGAGCCCAGGATTCAGAAGTATAGGAGGCCTAAGCCAGGCATGATGGTGTACACCTTTAATCCCAGTATTTAGGAGACTGAGACAGGAGGATTGCAGGTTCGAGACTAGCCTCAGCAACTAAACAAGACTCAGCAACCTAGCAAGCTCCTGTTTCAAAACAAAAGTAAAATAAAATAAAAAGGGCTGGGGATGTAACTTGGAGGTAGAAAGCCCCTGGATTCAATCCATAGTACCACACACACACAATATAGGAGGCCTAGACTTGTGCCTAGTTAGTGCCAGTGTTGAATTATAAGATACCCAGTTGGTCACTAGCATCATGGAGAACTGACTGGTGTGGAAACACTACACACACACACACACACACACACACACACACACACACATGTTGTGTACAGTTGGTGTCAGCAGTGTGGTGAATAGAGACAATTTCTTTCCACACCTCAAATGAATGCAAAGATACAAATGACAACAGCACATCTCTGACTTTTGAATATGTGACACATATGTTCCCAGTCTCATCCACTGTTATACAAAGATTTTTGTTAAAATTCAGCTAGGAAATTTCCATCTCTCTGGAATTCCATCTTTCTTTGTTAGTTGTGTTTGAACGCTAATTGGAAGATGTTGCACTTTTTATAAATAGATTTTTTTCTTTTTTGAAATTATTTTGCAGTACTGAGGATGGAACCTGGAGGCATTCTACCTCTGAGCTACAGCCCCAGCCCTATTTTTTATTCTTTATTTTGAAACAGGGTCTCACTAAGTTGCGGAGGGCCTCACTGAGCAGCTGAGGCTGGCCGCGAACCCGGATCCTCTGGTCTCTGCCTGCCAAATGCTGGGATTACAAGCCTGTGCCACCACACCCAGCATAAATAGATTTTAAAAAACTGTAGAAACTCTTTGTTTAGAAGATGTTTAAACAAGGGGAGCAATTTTGTGTCCATGCTGTGTGCAAACCAGTGACACTCTTGTGCAGTTTTGATAATTAAATCATGTAACAGTGGAAATGTTCTCAAATATTCCTTGTCAAAATACTCTTTCCATAGAGTCAATTTCTTTCTAACACAGCTCTTTTCTTTTTTTTTTCTTTCTTTTTTTTTTTTTTTGCGGTACTGGGGATTGAACTCAGGGGCATTCTACCTCCAAGCTATACCCCCAGCCCTATTTTTTATTCTTTATTTTGAAGCAGGGACTCACTAAGTTGCGGAGTGCCTCACTAGATAGCTGAATCTGGCTGTGAACCTGGATCCTCCGGTCTCAGCCTCCCAAATGCTGGGATCACAAGCGTGCACCACCATGCCCGACTGTTATTTTCTAATTATTGTAAGACATACTTTTTTTCCCCCTGAGAAAGCATTAAATGTGGTTATTTCCCCCAAAGCTCTTCTTGTTGCATAAAAGGTCAGTGTCTTAGTAGAATCCAGCTACTGTAACAAAATGCCATGGCCTGGGTGGGTTATAATCAACAGAAATTTATTTTTCACAGTCCTGGAGGCTAGAAGTTCAAGACCAAGATACACACAGCTTTGGCATCTGGTGAGAGCCCACTTCCTCGTTCATAGATATTGTGCCTTCCTGATGTGTCCTCACGTGGATGGTGGAAGGGGCAAGGCAGCTCTCTAGGGCCGCTTTTACGAAGGCTCTAAACCTATTACGAGGCTCCAACCTCATGACCTGATCATCTCCCACGGGCCCACACCTCCATCACCTAGAAAGCTCCTGTGTGATACAAAAGGTTTGCTTGGCTGTCCTCATGATGACTTGTTATTTCAAAGTCTTGTTTTAAATTTACAAAATTTGACCATTGAAAGAGAAACAAGCAATACACAATAATAAACTGAAAGTAGAATTCCTAGTATGACCTTAGGACACTTCCTATTATTCTATTTTTCTATTTGATACCTGACCATGTAACATAAGGATCAAATGAGGACCCCAGTGTCAATTTTTAGTTAGTTAGTTAGTTAGTTAGTTAGTTAGTTAGTTTTGGCACCAAGGATTATCTTCTAAGGCATTCTATCTCCAAGCCACATCCCCAGTTCTTGTAATTTTTTATTTTGAAACAGGGTCTCTCTAAGTTTCTGAGGGTCTCACTAAGTTGCTGAGGCTGGCCTTGAATCTGTGGTCCTCCTGTATCAGCCTCCCAAGTACTGGGATTACAGACACGTGCTACCATGTCTGGCTTACAGTGCCAATCTTGATAGCAAATACTAGGAAAACCTAATCTGTTATTGTATTCGTTAGCTTTCCATTTCCATAACAAAATACCTGAGGTAATCAAATTATAAAGAGGAAAGGCTTATTTTGGTTCATAGCTTTGGAAGTTTCAGTCCATGATTAATTGGCCCTGTTACTTTTGAGTCTGGAGTGAGACAGAACATCGTGGCCAGGAGGAAATGATGGAAAAAGACTGGCCAGGCTACAGGAAAAAGAAAGGAAGAGGACAAGGGCCCACCATTTCTTTCAACAGCACATCTCCAGTGACCTAACTTCCTCTCAGTAGGCTCCACCTCTTGAAAGTTCTACCATCTCCCAAGAGCACCACCCTGGGGCCTAAGCCTTTAACACTTGAGCTTTGGGAGCATTCCAGGTCTGAACTTTAACACTTGTCTTTTAATGTAAGAATGTATTCTAAGCCAGGCGTGGTGGCACACACCTGTAATCCCGGTGCTTGGGAGGCTGAAACAGGTTTGCAGGTTCGAGGTCAGCCTCAATAACTTAGCAAGACCCTATTTCAAACTAAAAAAAATGGAAAGGGATAGAAGGTAGAACGCCCTTGGGTTCAATCCCTGGTCCAAAGAAAAAAACAAAAATGTATTCAAAAAGAAGGAGGAAGAAGAGAAGAAGAAGAAGAAGAAGAAGAAGAAGAAGAAGAAGAAGAGGAAGAAATTATAAAAAGGGGTGGGAGGAGCTGGTAGAATACCCCTGAGTTCAATCTCCAGTATCAAAAAAAAAAAAAAAAAAGGAGAGGTAGGGGGAAGGAAAAGAAATAGCATACTTTCTTTATATTTTTTTCCTCATGTCCTCAATGTATTACATTGCACATTCCACCCATCTGGGCAAAAAGCCACAAGAACTAAACTTAGAGAAAGAAGGACAGATGGAAGCAACACTGTGGAGGCAGGCCCCAGAGGTGGCTGCTAGGGACATGAGGAGATCATTATCGTGGGTGACTGAAGGGAAGTCGGTGCCCTGTATGAAATCTTTGACTTGGGGAAGAAAGCAAGGTGGACATTTGCCACATGGGATTTGGATCATGAGCCTGGTATATCTCGATAAAGGAGCTCAGCAGGAAGAATCTAGAGCCTGTATTTGGAGGGAATTCAAGAGGGGACTTGTCATCTGCAAATTTGGGAAAGTTAAAGCCAGAGGAGTGACGAGAGTGTAAGTGGAGATTACAAAACCAAGGTAATCTTTTAAAAAGATTAGACCTAGCAGTGGTATTGAGGACATGCTTGGAAAGAGCTTGGGTGTCACGGTGAGCTAAAGGGAGCAGTAGGAACATGAATGTGGGCCAGTGACTTCCTGGGCATGGGCATGGGGAAGGGTGGAGGTGGGGAAAGACAGGATGAATACAAGTGGCCTCACCAAGAAGGGCTAGTTTTGTGACCAACAGGAGTGAGCGACCAGAGAGGGGAAAGTTTTCCTTTTAGACTTTGCTATAGTTTGGATCTTGAATGTTCCCCAAAGGCTCCTGTGTTGAAGGCTTGGTCCCAGTCTGTGGCTCTATGAGGAAGTGGTGGAGCCTCTGGGAGGTGGGGCCTTAGGAGAGGAAGTTAGGTCATTGGGGTGTGCCCTTGCAGGGGCTGTGGGAATCCTGGCCCCTCCTCTTCCTTTCTCTTTGCGTCCTAGTTGCCATGAGACGAACACACCTCCTTTATCTCATGTTCCTGCCATGACATTGTTTGCCATGATGTTCCTGCCAAGGCAACAGGGTCCCATGACCACAGACTAAAAACTCTGAAACAGAGTCCAGATAAGTTTTTCCTTTTAAAAGTTGATTATCTTAGGTATTTTGTCATAGTGACAGAAATATGGCAACCAGAACTTATTTGGGGAAAAAAATTACCTTTATTTCAAATACTCTAGCCCCTCCTTCCATTCTAATTTCATAGAAATCCATATAAATAAAAAGTCTTTATGATTCAAGTCTTACAAGTGATTTGGTTAGCTGGGTATGGTGGCACATGCTTGTAATCCCAGTACTTGGGAAGCTGAGATAGGAGGATCTCAGATTCACAGCCAGCCTCAGCAACTTAGTGAGGCCCTCTGCAACCTAGTGAGACCCTGTTTCAAAATAAAATAATGCTGGGAGGGTAACTCAGAGGTAAAATGCCCCTGGGTTCAATCCCCAATATCACATGCACATACACACACACAAAAAATGATTTGGTTAAGTTATAGTTAGGCTTTGAATGCATACCAGTTTCTCTATGGCAATTTATTTATTTATTTATTTATTTATTTATTTTGGCAGAACTGGAGATTGAACCCAAGGGCATTCTACCTCCAAGCCACACCCTCAGCTCTATTTTTTTATTCTTTATTTTGAAACAGAGTCTCATAAGTTGTGGGGAGCCTCATTGTAATCCTAGTACTTGAGAAGCTGAGATAAGAGGATATATGTCCTTATACATGTAGCATGCAGGTTATTTATACCATATTTTTAATGCACCTGTGCTTTGACTGCAACTTACCACATGAGGACAGGCATGAAATTTTCCACTTGTGGCATCATGTTGATGTTTAAAATATCTCAGGTTTTGGAGCATTTCAGATTTTAGATTTTCTGATTAGTGATGCTCAACCTGTAAATATTTTTTCCTATGCAGAGAGCAATAATTGGCCATGAGCAAGAAGTGACACATGGCTGATACTTCCCTTCTTGGTCTAACCATTTCCATGACTGGTAGAATATTTGTTCTAAGCCAGGCATGGTGGTGCCATGCCTGTAATCACAGTACTTGGGAGGCTGACACAGGAGGATTGCAGGTTCACAGCCATCCTCAGCAATTTAGTGAGGCTCTCAGCAACTTAGTAAGACCCTGTTTCCCAATAAAAATATGAATAAGGCTGGGATATAGCTCAGAGGTAGAGTGCCCCTGGGTTTAATAGCAGGTACAGAGAAAGAATGAGAAAGGGAGAGAGGAGAGAGGAGAGAGGAGAGAGGAGAGAGGAGAGAGAGGAGAGAGAGAGAGAGAGAGAGAGAGAGAGAGAGAGAGAGAGAGAGAGAGAAAGAAAGAAGGAAAATATTTGTTCTAGACCATGCATTTAAAAGTTGATATTGGAGCCGGGCGTGGTGGCGCACGCTTGTAATCCCAGCATTCGGGAGGCTGAGACCGGAGGATCCGGGTTCGAGGCCAGCCTCAGCTACCTAGTGAGGCACTCCGCAACTTAGTGAGACTCGGTTTCAAAATAAAGAATAAAAAATAGGGCTGGAGGTATAGCTCGGAGGTAGAATGCCCCTGAGTTCAATCCCCAGTACCGCAAAAAAAAAATAAAATAAAAAAAGTTGATATTGTTGCTGTTTGGTTCACTTGTTAGTTTAGGTTTTTGGGGAAAGGTTAATGAATTCAGAACCTTAAAAAGATAGCCATACTATTATTTTCACAATTTAATAGGCAAGACATTTGAAATATGGGTATCATATTTCTTTTTCCTTTAGCAACTTGGTCTTATTTCTAAACTTATATTTAAGACTGTGGCTTACAGCAGGCATGGTGACACACACTTGTAATCCTAGTACTTGGTAGGCTGAGACAGGAAGATCACAGGCCCGCAGCCAGCTTCAGCAATTTGTGAGGCCCTCTGCAACTTAGTGAGACCCTCTTTCAAAATAAAATAGGTTTGGGGGTGTAGCTTAGAGGTAGAATGCCCTTAGGTTCCATCCCCAGTACACACACACAAAAATAAGACTGTGACTTAACTGTTCAGTTTCTTACCTTGTAATGTTCTATTTTGTTTTCAACTGAAACTATATAAATTAAGCTACAAGTGATTGAGAAGTGAAGATTTTTAAAAAGAAGCAGTTTTTCCAGTAAAATAACTTCAAAAGAACTGGAGAGGATTACCCCCAGTCATCCAGTCTCTTGCTATTGAAAATGTGGTCACACACCAGCAGAATCTCAGCTTCCCCCACAGCCCCCAACCTTGGCTTCCACAATCATAATCTGAGTTGTCCTAGGATTCTCAGCTGAAACTTAAGCACTGATCTTAGCTTTGACCTCCCTACCGGTCAAACCCTTTCCTATTAGCAGAGGGAGAAACGTTGATCAACATAGATTTAGTAGAGCCTTTCCCCAGAGTAGAAAATGGCAAAGGAGAGTAGTAAGGGCGCATTCCATTTAATCCTATGTTCTGAGGTGACATATGCAGTCAGCTCTCCTCCTGCATCCACAAATTCAACCAACCTGGAATCAAAAAGATTAGTCAAAAGAGTGTATCTCTACTGAATTATTGTCATTATTCCCTAAACAGTAGAGTACAGCAACTATTTACATAGCACTTAGATTGTATTAGGTATTACAAGTAGTGTAGAGATGACTTAAAGTCTAAGGGAGGCCGGGCGTGGTGGCGCACGCTTGTAATCCCAGCATTCGGGAGGCTGAGACCGAAGGATCCGGGTTCGTGGCCAGCCTCAGCTACCTAATGAGGCACTAGTGAGGCACTTCGCAACTTAGTGAGATTCGGTTTCAAAATAAAAAGAATAAAAAATAGGGCTGGGGGTGTAGCTCGGAGGTAGAATGCCCCTGAGTTCAATCCCCAGTACCGCAAAAAAAAAAAAAATTAAAAAAAAAAAACCCGTAAACTTAAAAAAAAAAAGTCTAAGGGAGGATGTTTATAGGTTATATGCAAATATTATACTACTTTATATAAGGTCGAGTATCCAGGGATTTGGGACTCTGAGGGGAACCTGGTACCAATTATCCATTGATACCAAGGGATGGCTAACTATCTCTATTAGTTTATCTGTTTGTGACTATTGTGCATCTGTTTTTGCAACTCTTCATGTAAATTTGTGGGGAAGACACAGGTCCTCCGAAGAGAGACTTCAGCTGTAGATCAGCGTGGTTATGGATATGCTCATCCTCTGGTCACCTCGCTATGACTCATCCTGTCACCTACTCGACACCCACACTAGCTCACCTCCTATTGCATCTCCACATCCCTCCCTTTCTACTCTGTTGTCTCTCAAATCAAGCAGAACTTTACCCTCTTGCTCATTCTGCTCTTAGGAGTGCATATCTAAACATGTCCTTAGAAATTTGCATCTGTGGTGGACTTAATGAGATTTATTAGAGAGTATGATAAAATGTATAATGCATGTATTGAGTTTAAGGCATGATCTAGGGAATGTGGGGACGGTGATTATAAGAGGGGGGTGGATATGTGACCTTTACATTGATTGGCTAGTGCATAGTGGAAAGTTTCCCTATGCAGTTTATAGATTTGAAACAAACGTCTCCAGGATACGGGTTTTGGGCAGGGGTTCAAAAGGGGCATGGTGACCTAGCTTGTCTTTTGTATCCAGACTTCAGTTACCCACAGGTGGGGTGGTAATTTTCCTCCCTAGAACATTACATGGCTGCTCTCATAAGATGGCCTTACTCATGCTAACCCACCAAATCACCCTATAACACAATTGAACTGAATAGACACTTCTCAAAAGAAAAAATACAAATGACCAATAAATATATGTAAAAAAGATCAACATCATTAGCAATCAGGGAAATGCAAATCAAATCTACAATGAAATTCCATTTAACTTCAGTTAGAATGGCAATCATCAGAAATACAGTTTCACTTTTTAAATGTGAAAAATATGCACACATTAATGACTATATTTGCATCTAGTTTTCTTTTTCTATGGAATCTGCAGGAGATAAATACTTCTGGTGCCTGAATAGTTTGCTGAAAGGATATTTGTTTAAAGGAAAGACTTCTTGTAGCACCAATTAGTTAACAATTAATTAATTAATTAATTAATTTGGTACTGGAGATTGAACCCAGGGGTCTTTTACCTTCAAGCTACACACCCATCCCTCTTTATTTTCATTTCTAATTATTTATTTATTTTTTGGTACTGAAGGTTGAACCCACAGGCATTCTACCTCTGAGCTACATCCCCAGCCCTGTTTTTTTTTTGCGGTACTGGGGATTGAACTCAGGGAAATTCTGCCTCCAAGCTATACCTCCAGCCCTATTTTTTATTCTTTATTTTGAAACAGGGTCTCACTAAGTTGTGGAGGACCTCACTAGGTAGCTGAGGTTGGCTGCGAACCCGGATCCTCCAGTCTCAGCCTCCCAAATGCTAGGATTACAAGCGTGAGCCACCACGCCCGGCTCTGTTTTATTTATTTATTTATTTATTTATTTATTTATTTATTTATTTATTTATTTTTGCGGTACTGGGGATGGAACTCAGGGGCATTTTACCTCCGAGCTATACCCCCAGCCCTATTTTTTATTCTTTATTTTGAAACCGGGTCTCACTAAGTTGCAGAGTGCCTCACTAAGCAGCTGAGGCTGGCCGCGAACCCGGATCCTCCGGTCTCAGCCTCCCGAATGCTGGGATTAC
>PVLC010006141.1:25865-36265 GCA_004027655.1 Graphiurus murinus | reverse complement strand
CTGTTTTATTTTTATTATGAAACAGTGTCTCACTAAATTACTGAGGCTGGCCTTGAACCTACTATCCTTCTGTCTCTGCCTTCTTAGTACTGAGATTATAGGTGTTCACCACCACACCCAGCTATTCTATTTTCAGTACTGGGAATTTAACCCAAGAACATTCTACCTTTGAGCTACACCCCCAGCCCTATTTTATCTTTTATTTTTTGAAATAGGATCTTGCTAAGTTGTTGAGGCTGGGCTCAAACCTGTGATCTTCCTGTCTCAGCCTCACAAGTACTAGGATTATAAGTGTGCACCACCATGCCCAGCTTATTATTTATTTATTTATTTATTTATTTATTTATTTATTTATTTATTTATTGTGGTACTGGGGATTGAACCCAGGGGCATTCTACCTCTGAGCTACACCCCTAGCCCTCTTTTTTATTCTTTATTTTGAAACAGGATTTCACTAAGTTGTGGAGGGCCTCACTAAGTAGCTGAGGCTGGCCTCGTACCTGTGATCCTCCTGTCTCAGCCTCCGAAGCCCTGGGATTACAAGCATGCACCACCATGCCCAGCTGTTTTTTTTATTTTTTTAAATGGGGTCTCACTAAGTTGCTGAGGGTCTTGCTAAGTTGCTGAGGGTGATCTTGAACTTGCTATGCTCCTTTCTCAGCTTCCCAAGTACAGTGATTACAGGCATGCATCACTACCCACCACAACTAGCTCTAGTACTGATTTTAAATAATAACTTCCCCAGAGCCTTTATTTAAAAGGCACAAGTCAAAAACTGCCCTTGGCAGAAATACACTGATATGTGAGATGTGTATTATTTCTCCAGCAGAGGGTGCTAAGATATAAATTTGGCACAGTGAAGCTTAGTATAAATTGTTGAATACTAGATGTCAATTCAGCCTTGTCAGCTTCTTACATCAAATGTATGCAGAGAGGATTCAGTTTTGTAGAACATGAGAACAGGAGGTCTTAGAACCAAAGTTTTAAAAATAGAAGTTTTTCATCTTAAATACAAAGGTAATGGCTCTAATGTTCACTTGCTATTTTGTAAAATTTTAATGTTCTTGAAAGAAAAAATTTGTTATAGGAAGTTTTATTGTTTATTATTATTATTATTATTATTATTATTATTATTATTATTGTATTACTAGTATTGTTATTACTATTATTCTTTGTACTAGGGGTTGAACCTCAGGGCATTCTACCTCTGAGTTGTACCTCTAGCCCCTTTTTATTTTTTTGTTTTAAAACAGGGCCTCACTAAGTTCCTGAGGGTCTTGCTAAGTTGCTGAGGTTGGCCTCAAACCTGGATCCTCCTGTTTCAACCTCCCAAGTACTTGAATTACAGGCATGCACCACCATGCACCAAAAGATTGAAAAGTAAGCTTTTTGGGAAAGATTGGCAAATTTATTATTAGTTCTAATTTTTTTTTTTTTTGTGGTACTGGGGATTGAACTCAGGGGCATTCTACCTCCGAGCTACACCTCCAGCCCTATTTTTTTATTCTTTATTTTGAAACCGAGTCTCACTAAGTTGCGGAGTGCCTCACTAGGTAGCTGAGGTTGGCCGCGAACCCGGATCCTCCGGTCTCAGCCTCCCGAATGCTGGGATTACAAGCGTGCGCCACCATGCCCGGCTTATTAGTTCTAATTTTTAGAAGGTGTTTTGTTATACTCAACAGGCCAATTATCTTTTTCTGGCTTTTTTTTTTTTTTTGTACTATGGATTGGCTACACCCCCAGCCCTATTTCTTATTCTTTATTTTGAAAAAGGGCCTTACTAAGTTCCGGAGGACCTCACTAAGTAGCCGAGGCTGGGAGTGAACCTGCTATCCTCCTGTCTCAGCCTCCCAAGTACTAAGATTACAAGCGTGCACCACCATGCCCAGCTTCTGGCATTATTTTAAAGGTTACCCACAGGCTGTCATAATCCTCAGAGGCTTTTTCTTTCTGTTTTTTTGGTGCTGGGGATGGGGCCCAACGCCTCACACATGCTCTACCACTGAGCTCCCCCCATTTCATCCACTTCAAACCTTCCGAAACTTAAAACATTAAGTTTTATTTCTAGCTCTTGCTGCACGTTCATTGTCCATCCTATAGCGGTTGCCCAGGGCTCTTTCCCATGTAGTCATCAACAGGGAGGGAGCGGCCATCACTGGAGAGTTATCAGCACAGTGGCAAGGGAAAGCAAAGCCCTGAAGACAGGTGTCACCTCTCAAAGGCTGGGTGCAGGTGGAATTCTTTTCTTCACTTACAATTTTTTTTTTTTTTGAGAAAAGACCTTGCTCGGTTGCCCATCTAGCCTCAAACTTGCCATCCTCTTGCCTCAGCCTCCTTAGTAGCTGATATTACAGGCATGCGCCATCACACCCAGCTACCCATGTGGTCTTTTTTTTTTTTTTTTTTCCATACTGGAGATTGAACTCAGGGGCATTCTACCTCCGAGCTATACCCCCAGCCCTATTTTTTATTCTTTATTTTTGAAACAGGGTCTCACTAAGTTGCAGAGTGCCTCACTAGGTAGCCAAGGCTGGCCGCAAACCCGGATCCTCTGGTCTCAGCCTCCCAAATGCTGGGATTAGAAGCGTGTGCCACCACGCCCGGCTTCCCATGTGGTCTTAATTAAAGCAAATTACATTGCCATACCCAAATCCTAGAGCTCAGGAAATTCAATACTATTGAGGACCTGAGAGGAAAACCAGACATATATTCAATGGATAGCACATGCTAAGAATATAATAATAATAGTAAGTGGCAAAATAAAAATAATTTAATCAGAGATGATATAACAACGCCGATTTTGAAGTTATTTTCAAAGTAAAGGCCTGTGGGCTATATTATTAAATATAAAATGATGTAATATTAGTCTAATTCAATAACTTTATATTTTTGGGAAATAAATAAGGGATCAAACTTAAAAAAAAAAAAGGCCAGGAATATACAGTGTTTAGAGTTTTGCTCATCAACTTTATCATGGGGAGGGTGACTGAACCTGATTGTAAATGGAACTCAGAGATATACAATAGGTTCTTTAGAGAGCGATTGCATTGCCGTGTCATCCATTAATTTAAAAAGAACATTTTTTAAAAAAATCAATGTTCTTGCTTAATACAAGAACCACTAGCACGGATATTTAAGATATTTTGCTTTGGGCTTTTATATTCATTGCTACATATGGTTTGGAGGGGAGGAGCAGGTGGTAGATTGGGTTCTTGACTAAGGTTTTGCCCTGATTAATGTTAAAAGCTGCTTGTCATTCCTGAGAGCACAGTCACTGCTAGCTGGGTGAAGCAGTGGGGAAGGGACAGTCAGCTTGGAGAGAAGGGTCTCAGAGCCTGAGTCTAAGCTTCTGCAGCTGGTGGTTGACAAAACAGAAATGCAAACTTTGCTGCCTGATGCACACCTTTTATTTAGCTTCATACAGCCAGAGTAGCAGGATTCTCTCACCAAGATGCAAATAAGGTGGTCCTCCTAAGTACTGGTGGAAAGGAGAGGGTTTCTTACGTGTGTGCGTGTGTGCGTGCGTGCGTGTGTGTGGCACTGGGGATTGAACTCAGGGGCATTCTACCTCTGAGCTACATGCCCAGTCCTGTTTTATTTTTATTTTGAAATGGTCTCACTAGGTCGATGAGAGTCTCACTACTTGCTGAGACTGTCCTTGAACCTATGATCCTCCTGTCTCAGCCTTTCAAGTACATAGATTACAGGTGTGCACCACAACGCCCAGCTGACTTTTCTTTTCTTTTTTTTTGCGGTACTGGGGATTGAACTCAGGGGCATTCTACCTCCGAGCTATACCCCCAGCCCTATTTTTTATTCTTTATTTCGAAACCGAGACTTACTAAGTTGCGGAGTCCCTCACTAGGTAGCTGAGGCTAGCCGCGAACCGGGATCCTCTGGTCTTAGCCTCCCGAATGCTGGGATTACAAGCCACCACGCCCAGCTTGACTTTTATTTCTTAATGGAACAGACTAAAAGGATTCTCAGGTGGGTCTACCACTAAGCACAGGGTTGGGCTGCCTCCTGCCATGATAGCGGTTCCTTGCTCACCAGGAACAACTCAGGGCTATAATCATATGTGTAATCAGAGAGGTGCAAAACTGGTTATCTTGGGAACTGGAGCTCTCCTGCCAAGGTTGAGCTGGCAAGATGCCTAACCTAAACAGAGATAGGGGATGTGTGATGTCAGCACACTGCTGAGATAAGTTGCAACAGGGGGTCACAGGGGCCATGGCTACTGCTGAGCCAAAGCCAAACCCAGATTCTTTTTAAGGGACTGCTGAAAAGACAATGGCAGTTAACATGGACAGGCAATATGACCTTAATCTGGACTCTCCACAGGAAGGCAGCAGAGGCAAGGTCAGGGATTAGCTCCCTCTGCTCCAGTTGCAAGTTGCCAATTTGTGCAGGCAGCTGCAGCGGATGCAAGAAGGACCAAGTCTTTAACATGTGAACCTTCGGGGAATATTTCAGATCCAAACTATAACAAGTACAACAGTGCCTGGATTAAAAAAAAAAAAAAAGCTTCAAAAGGCAGCTTTCTTTACATCATACATAAGCTACTGTGCATTTCCATTTAGTCAAGAGGGGCAATCTGAAGCCCTAAATGAACTGCATTAGAATGTGGTTCCACATCCACCTAAATCTTGTTTGGTAATATCCTACTCATCGCTGGGCTGGGCATGATGGCACACGACTATGATCCCAGTACTTGAGAGGCTGAGACAAGAGGATCCCAGGTTAGAGACCAGCCTCAGCAACTTGGACCCTCAGATATTTAGAGAAGCTGTTTCAAAATTTAATAAATAAATAAATAAATAAATAAATAAATAAAGGGGTTAGGGGGGTAGCTTGGAGGTGGAATGCCCCTGGATTCAATCCCCAGTTCCAATAATATATTATTGGTACATTATATTTATATGTATCATAGAGTGATACACACACACACACACACACGCAGCATTCCTTGCGTGTTTCCCTCTGGTTCCCACCCCGCTGTGCCCCCCCCGCCACAGATAGTCTTCACATCGATACAAATAACTTCATGTATGAACAAAGCATTATTTGAGTAGTTACCATCATCAGATCCCCCCTTTCCCTACCCCTTTTCATGTCTCTCCCTGTATCCCCCTCTCCCTTCCACTACTATCTCCCCTCATTTATCTAAGGTCTTCTCTGTTTCCCAGTTTCTCCCTAAACTATGAGGGAAAACATGGCCCTTCACTTTCTGTGACTGGCTAAACTCTCTAAGCATAATATTCTTGAGTTCCGTCCCTTTTCTTGCAAATGATATAATTGTTATTAAGTCTGAGTAGAATTCCACTGTGTGTGTGTATACCATAATTTCATAATACATTTGTCTGTTGATGGGCACCTAGGCTGGTTCCATAATTCGGCTATCGTGAACTGAGCTGCTATAAATATGGAAATGCATGTATCCCTATAGCAACCTGATTTTAATTCCTTTGGGAAGATCCCCAAAAGTGATATGGCTGGGTTGTATGGTGGCTCCATTCCCAGTCTTTTAAGGAAACTCTATACTGATTTCCATAGCGCATATACTAATTTGCAATCCTACCAACAGTGTATAAGTTTCTATTTCCCCATATCCTTGCCAGCATATTTTGGTTTTTTTGGGTTTTTTTTTTTGTATTCTTGATTTCCATTTTAACTAGGGTTAGGTAGAATCTGTGTTGTTTTGATTTTCATTTCCCTGATTGCTAACGGTGTTGAACATTCTTTCATATATTTATTGTCCATTTGTACTTCTTTTGAGAAGTGTTTATTCAGATCTGTTGCCTATTTTTTATTGGGTTCTTTTTTTTTTTTTAAGCATTGAGTTTTTAAGGTTCTTTTTAAGCTGGGCATGGTGGTGCATGATTGTAATCCCAATACTTGGGAGGCTGAGACAGGAGGATCACAGGTTCATGGCCAGCATGAGACCCTGTTCAAAATAAAAATATTAATCCTCTATATTAAAGATATTAATCCTCTATCAGAGGAGTAGCTGCAAAGATTTTCTGTTATTCTGTAGCCTCTCTCTTTAGGTTCTCAATACTTTCCTTTGCTGCACAGGAGCTTTTTAATCTTATGCAATCCCATTTATTGATTTTTGTTTTTATTCCCTGGGCTTTGAGAGGTCTTATTGAGAAATTCTTTACAGGTGTTAGAGATTTGGGATTATGCCCTCTTCTAGTAGTCGTAAAGATTCTGGTGTAATTTCTAGATCTTTTATCCACCTTGAGTTGATTCTTGAGCAGGATGAGAGGTTGGGATTTGGTTCTACCTTCTACATATGGCTAACCAGTTTTCCCAGCACCATTTGTTGAAAAGGCTATATTTTCTCCAGCATCTGTTTTTGGCCTCTTTGTCAAAGATAAAAAAATGTGTGAGAGTTTGTTTCTGTAGTTTCTATTCTGTCTCACTAATCCATGTGTCTGTTTTGTGCCAATACCATGCTGTTTTTATTACTATAGCTTTCTATTATAGTTTGAAATTAGGTATTGCAATGCCTCCAGTGTGGTTTTTGTTGCTAAGAATTGCTTTGGTTAAAGCCGGACATGGTGGCAAACGCTTGTAATTCCAGTACTTGGGTGGCTGAGACAGGCAGAACACCTGTTCAAGGACAGCCTCAGCAAGTAGTGAGACTCTCATCAACCTAGTGAGACCCTGTTTCAAAATAAAAATAAAATAGGACTGGAGATGTAGTGTGGAGGTAGAATGGCCCTGGGCTCAATTCCCAGTACCACAAAAAAAGAAAAACAAAAAAGAATTTCTTTGGCTATTCTGGTTCTTTTATTTTTTCCATATGAATTTTAGGAGTGTTTTTTTTTTTCTATTTCTGTGAAAAATGATGTTGGTATTTTAACAGGGAATGCATTGAATCTGTATATTGCTTTTGGTAATATGGCCATTTTGATGATATTTTATTCTTTTTGGAGCTATCATAAATGAAATTTTTCCATATTTCCTTTTCAGTAGATTAATGATTGGTGTATTAGTGATTTTTTGTAAGTTGATTTTTTTTTTTTTTGCAGTACTGGGGATTAGACTCAGGGGCATTCTACCTCCGAGCTACACCTCCAGCCCTATTTTTTTATTCTTTATTTTGAAACCGAGTCTCACTAAGTTGCGGAGTGCCTTACTAGGTAGCTGAGGCTGGCCACAAACCCGGATCCTCCGGTCTCAGCCTCCCGAATGCTGGGATTACAAGCGTGCACCACCACGCCCGGCTCAAGTTGATTTTTTTGTAGCCAGCTACTCTGCTGAATCTGTTTATCAGCTCTAGCAGTCTATTAGTTGATTTTATTGGGTCTTCTAAGTATAAAATAATGTTATCAGCAAATACAGATAATTTCACTTCTTCTTTCCCTATTTGTATTCCTTTCATTCCTTCTCTTATTGCTTTAGTTGGAATTTTGAGTACTATCTTGAATAGCAGTGGTGATAGCGGACATCCTCCTCTTGTTCCTGATTTTAATGGAGATTCAGTTTTTCTCCATTCAGTATGATATTGGCTTTGGGTTTATCATAAATTATCTTTATGCTGTTGAGATAATTTCCTTCTATGCCTTGTTTCTTCAGTGTTTTTTTTTAGCATGAAAGGGTGTTGTATTTTGTTGATTGCCTTTTCTGCATCTATTGAGAGGATCCTGTGGTTTTGTCTTTGTTTCAAAATTAAAAAAAAAAAAGATTGTGTTTCAAAACTAAGAAAAAAAGGGCAGGGGATATAGCTTGGAGGTAGAATACCCCTGGGTTCAATCCCTAGTTCTGAAAATAGTTTTTCAAAAAAATCTTATTCATCAATCATTGGCTTTGCAGCTTCTACATTCTCCAAAAGGAAAAGACCTTCCATAACCTCCAGGTTAGAGTTATCTTCTTCTTGCCACCTCATTTGCTGTGAGTAGTACCATTGTGACACTCCCCACAGTTCACTTTTTATTAGCTCAACTGTGTATCAGTCTCTAGGGTTTGAGCATTTGAGAGGCAGTGATCGAATGTGGTTTATTTGTGGATTCCACACAGTTCCACGTACACAGAAGTTGCTCAATCCATGTCCGGTGAGAATACCACGGTGCTCACTCAGCACTATATTAATTTCTCTGAATGCATTTTCTTAGGTGATGGAACCTGGAGGTTAAAAACATAGACTTTGGAATTAGAATGACGTAACTTTCCATCTCTTCCCTGTTTTTTATTAACTAGGTTGCTTTATCACTCTAACACTTGGCTTTCTGTCTATAAAATGGGGCTGATAATCCTTATTATCAGCCCCATCAGCTCCGTGGGCTGATATAAGGATTAAATGAAACTGTGGGAGCTGGGAGCATAGCTCAGGGGCAAAGCACATACTTAGCAAGCATGAAACCCTGGGTCTAATCCCCAGCACTGAAAAAAATAAAAGTTGAAATGAGACAATATATGCAATGCACTCAGCTTTCCATAGCTATGACAAAATACCAGAGGATTTGGTCCATGGTTACTTGGGCCTATTATTCTAGGCCTGTGGAGAGGCAGAACCTCATGGCACAGAGCACATGGTGGAGCAGAGCTGCTCACCTCAAGGCAGACAGGAAGGAGAGAGACAGACAGATAGACAGACAGACATAATGAAGGGCCCAGGGACAAAATATACCCTTCCCAGGCATGCCTTCAGTGATCCACCTCTTCCCACTGGGCTCTACATCCTGATGGTTCCACCATCTCCCTATAACAACACCAGCTGGGGACCAAGCCTTCCACACATGAGCTTTTGGGGGCCATTCCACCCAAACTGTAACAAGTACTTATCACAATGTCTGGCCCATAAGAATGCCTCAAAAGGCAGATATCATTATATCATGTACACCACTGTAAGCTCTTGAGACTGAGACTCTAAGCACAGTAATTGTCAAAGTTGACAAGTATACTGTTTAAAAACTGTCCAATGAGCTGGGTGTGGTGACATGTGCCTGTAATCTCAGTGCTTAGAATGCTAAGATGGGAGGATCATGAGTTCGAGGCCAGCTTCAGCAACTTAGTGAGACCCTCAGTAATTTAATGAGACCCTGCTTCAAAAAATATATATGCATACATATATACATACACACATACATACATACACACACACATATATGGCTGGGGGTATAACTCAGAGGTAGATTGCCCCTGGGAGCTAGAGATTATAATTTTGAGTGAAATAAGTCTGAGACTCTGAGAGAAAAGTAATCGTATGTTTTCTCTCATATGTGGAAGCTAGAGGGTGGGAGGAAACAGGGAAAGAGGCACCATGAGAGTAGTAGGGTAACCATTAGAACAGAGGGAGAGGGTAGGGGAGGGATGGAAAGTGAAATGATCAAACTGTGTTTTTATGTATGTGGGAGTATGCCACAATGAAACCCACCATTCTGTATAATTTAAAACCAGTAAAATTTAAAACTTTATATAACTACACAGGTAAATATAAAAGACAGTATAAACAGGGAGAAAACATGGGTTTGTTTATTTTTTTTCCTCATTGCTTCCCCCCCCCCTTTTCCTGGAGTTAGGGTTATTGACCCATTCTGTAGCCAGTTCCAAAGGATACAACTTTGTTTTAAATTATTTGAAAGGAATTCAAAAGTGGGTCAGATCTTTGCATTTATGAACATTCTCTGAGTACTATTATAAGTTAGCATGCATGCTAAAGTTCCAAGACACAGTCTGGCTACTGAATATAGCTTTGTCTGGATGATTAATGTGTGTACACTCAGCTGCAGAAGTTCATTTAGGGATGCCTACAGCTATGCAATGCTTACTAGAGTCCAGAGGTGGGACTAGGGCTGGAGAAGCAGGGTGAGTTCAAAGTTGCATGGTAAGGTAAAAGAGGTCAGCCTCTAAATGTGGGGTCCCTAATGAGTTCTATATATCAAATGTCATGGACTTAGTGACTTCAGTTCACTAGAAATGATGGACTATACGTTGCATTGCTGTTAAAACTGCAGACATTAGCATAAAAGAAGAGGTGGGCACAAATTTAACTGGAAGCATCACCAAGTTTCATCCAATCCCACTACAGGAAGAACAGCCAGGATAAGCACACATGAATGGAATGACATATGTCCTCTGGAGGACAAGAAAGAGCAGAAATGCCAATGAGCTGAATCTTCCTCATCTCATCAATAATCCTAACTGACATGGCCACACTTGCTAGCTAACCTTTTCTCAAGGTGTAACACAGGCAACTTTACTCAAAGTAAATTTCCAGGCCCTCTAGGCACTAGCCAGGGGGCACGTGGCTTTCTTGCTGCTAGTCCCATGTTTGTTACACCTCTCTGACACATACAGAAAATGCTAGAACTTAGAAGACACAAAGCCATGTGTTTTGAATACGTGATTGTCATCTTTTTTTTTTCTTTCTTATTTTTTTTTTTTTTTTTTTT
>PVLC010006141.1:9834-25765 GCA_004027655.1 Graphiurus murinus | reverse complement strand
CAACTACTGGAATTACAAGCATACACCACCATGCCCTGTGCGATTGTTATTTTTATTTTTGTGTTTCATGCAGATGTGTCTTATATCTGTGATGGCTGGAACTATGAACCAAGAGTTTTCTGCAAACATCTCAATGTTGACATAGTGCAGCCCTGGAGAGAGTTATAACCACATTCACAATATTGTTTACATACATGATATCGTTAAATTAGTTTTTTTTGTTGTTGTTGTTTGTTTTTTTTTTGTGGTACTGAGGAAGGAACCCAGAGGCATTCTACCTCCAAGCTACACTCCTAGTCCTATTTTCTTATTTTTTATTTGGAAACAGAGTCTCACTAAATTACGGAGGGCCTCACAAAGTCACTGAGGCTGGCCTCCAACCCAGATCCTCTGGTCTCAGCTTCCCAAGTACTGGAATTACAAGCATGCGCCACAACACCCAGCTAAATTAGGTTTTATTCAGAGACTACATTTTCATTTGTTAATAAAATAATATACTTTTCAAAGACTTTTGAGTCTAACGAAACCCCTTTTAGAAATCTTAGGTGGCATGGGATTTTAAACAAATAAGAAAAGAGCTTGGTGTGGTGATGCATGCTTGTAATCCCTGTACATGGGAGGCTGAGATAGGAAGAATGCAGGTTCATGGCCAGCCTCAGCTATTTAGTGAGGCCCTCTGCAACTTAGTGAGACCCTGTTTCAAAATAAATAAAAAATAGGGCTGGGGGTGTAGCTCAGAGGTAGAATGCCCCTGGGTTCACTCCTAGTAACACACACACACACACACACACACACACACATGATCTGTCTCAAATACTAATAAGATGTCACCTATATGACAGAAGCTATAAAGGGAGTTGGAATTAACATTTTAAGTTGAGTCGGAAGCGCTCGAGGTGCAGGGAGAATGGAGCCCGAGCCCGAGCTGTGTACCTGCAGTTGCCGCCCCGGGCCGGGCTGCACCATGGCACTTCTGCTGGGCTTCGTGCTCCTGTGTGGAGTTTCAGATTTCACCAGAAGTTTAAGTATCACTACTCCTGAACAGATGATTGAAAAAGCCAAAGGAGAGACTGCCTATTTTCCCTGAAGACCAAGGACCACTGGACATTGAGTGGCTGCTATCACCAGCTGACAATCAGAAGGTGGATCAAGTGATCATTCTGTATTCTGGAGACAAAATTTATGATGACTACTATCAAGATCTGAAACGATCTCAAATCTGGTGATGCGTCAATAAATGTAACAAATTTACAGTTATCCGATATTGGCACCTATCAATGCAAAGTGAAAAAAACTCCTGGTGTTGCAAATAAGAAATTTCAGCTGACAGTTCTTGTTAAGCCTTCAGGTACAAGATGTTTCATTGATAGATCAGAAGAAATTGGAAATGACTTTAAACTAAAATGTAAACCAAAAGAAGGTTCACTTCCATTACAGTATGAATGGCAAAAATTGTCTGACTTCCAGAAATTGCCCACGTCATGGCTAGCAGATATGACTTCACCTGTTATAACTGTAAAAAATGCCACTTCTGAGTACTCTGGGACATACAGCTGTACAGTCAGAAACAGAGTGGGCTCTGATCAGTGCCTGCTGTGCTTAGACGTTGTTTCTGCTTCGAATAGAGCTGGAACAATTGCAGGCGCTGTGATAGGAACTGTATTTACTCTCGTGCTCATCGGTCTTCTTGTCTTTTGCTGTCGTAAAAAGCGCAGAGAAGTAAAATACGAAAAAGAAGTTCACCATGATATCAGGGAAGATGTGCCTTCTCCCAAGAGCCGCACCTCCACTGCCAGAAGCTACATCGGCAGCAATCACTCATCCCCCAGTTCCATGTCTCCTTCCAACATGGAAGGCTATTCCAAGACTCAGTATAACCAAGTACCAAGCGAAGACTTTGAATGCACTCCTCAGAGTCCGACTCTCTCACCTGCTAGGGAAGCTGCCCCTAATCTAAGTCGAATGGGAGCCATTCCTGTGATGATTCCAGCATAGAGCAAGGATGGGACTGTAGTCTAGAAGCTCCCATCTCTTCTTTTTCTCTGTGCTGCTTTTCTTCTTTTGATACCTGAAAACCTATTCTGGTCTAAATTTTGTTACCAGCCTCAAAATACTTCAAATACAAATTAACCAGAAACTGTAAGAAATATGCTATATAAAGTTCAGTTATATTGAAACAATAAAGGCATTATAGTTACTAAAGACAAATTCACCATCTGGGAAAGATAAATTTTCTTTTAAGAGAGTCATTTTAAAGGAATCTGACTATTAATACCTAAGTAAGGTATAGCACTTTGAATATGAAATCATAGGTGAAGAAATTTGTGAGCATATATGTATACCAAGTTGATACTTGAATTATCTGAAAGTAGTACCTTATAATTTCTACCATTATTCTTAGGCTATTTGCCTTATTTATTTAAGACTCAACAGTGTCCCTCAAATTAGTAAAGAAACATCTACAACAAAAATACTTATGTATATTTGTACTTGTTTTTTATAGCCTCTTTGGAAACTCTAAAGGTATTTGTGGAATATTCCCAATACCAGACAACACTACAGTACTTTAGAGATGACTAGTTTTACTGCCAAGTCATTCATAAACCTTGTCTATGAAATTTCTTAAATATTTAATTGGTAGACCGCCTCAGGCAGCAGGGACATAGTAATGTCTTTTTATGTTAAAGGGGCGTCTGTCGGGTCCAGTCAAAAATTTTGCTTTAGCTCCCTACAGAGATGACACCATTGGTGCAGTAGTGGAATCAGACTGAGGTGACAAGTGATCTGACAGGTTGAGGCCTGTGCTGCAAAACAGTGGCCAGCTAGACCCAGAGGTGGTATTTCATAGTATCTGAACACTGGCTCTCCCCTTTAGGTATTATTTTTTCTATTAAGATACTATAACTCATTTATTATTTGACAGTTGTAGATGAGAATTCCCTAATTATTGACTTTAAATTTAAATATTTTTTCTGATTTGGCTTTTTTTGCGGAGGGATGGGGTAGGGTGTTGCATATTATGTGTTCTAGAAACACATGATCCCAAACTCACCCCCTTGGATGCACATGTTCCTGGAGGGTGTTGCATCGTAGACTTGGTGATCAAATGCATTTTACAAAAGTCAGCGTCCTCCATTCAGTCTGCATTGCAGACTTGAGAGGATGTACAGTTGCTGAGTGTGGCCAACATGTCACTGTGTGGTTCCAGCAAATCAAGTTGAGCTCTGAAAAAGTTGGAGTCTTAATTTTGTGTAAGTGATTTATTCTTGAAAAAAAGAAAAGAAAAGGAGTAAAGGGAATACTCCTACCTGCCAAATGTATTAAATACTGTTTTAGTGGAAGAAAGTGGATTTATCGTATTTCCCTTAAGACTGTAAGGGAATATGGATATATAGTAGAACGAGCCAACTGTTTCTTTATAGTAAATAAGGTCTGTAATAAATTATTTCATTAGCTCTAAAACCTTTTCCCTGGGGGGGGGGAACATTTTAAGTTAAATACTAAACTAAGCTGAAGTATTTATAGAATTAAGTGCAAGTTTACCTTTAATGGAATTAGTTATAGATTGATGATATTTACCTCCAAGCTTGCTATTATATATACTTTGCCATCTAACTAGTTTAATGAGGTCACCAACAAGATTTTATTCAAAAAACTATTTGTGACTTACTCACCTTTGCTCTGACCTATTTGAAAAACTCACATTAAAGCCTTTTGTTATTTTTTTCAGAGCTCATGTACATAAAAAAATTCTTTGAAAAAATTCTTTGAAAGATTCACCCTATTTTCAGAGAAAACATCAAAGATGTAAAAACAGGTTGGGCAACAATGGTTAACGTGGCACTGTTGACATTGGCAGCTAGCATGAGGATTTCTAAATACTACTTATTCGTGACTTATTCTTATCTAAATTTTGGGATTACTCTCTACATTTTTATTTTGTTAATGAACCAACTGTTCATTTTACAACTGGCATTTTTCTTGTCTTTTCTATGAAAAGTGTTCCCCTGAGATAACCAAAGAGCATACAAAGGGAAATCTCTCTTTAGACTATTTCAGCTAAGAAATAAAAATGAACATAGAGCCAGTAGACTATCACAGTTTTGCAGTTAACAAATGAACCAACAAATGTTGGCATTCATCATTAACTGCTGTCTAAACATCACAAGAAGAGTGTCAATCAGGTATTCTGTGCCTCCTGATAGAAAAATACACTACCACCTAGTGAAATATTCTCACCAAAAAAATATTCCTAACATGAATCTGATTGAGCCTTTAGAACCAGTTGCAGTCACTAGTGTTCAAAAACACAGATATCGAATTGTGAGAATGGTTTTAGCTCTGATCTGGGTGATGGTAAATTTACTATCTCATTAGTCGTGGTTATGGTCATATTTGTGGTCTGATTCTAGGTGAAGCAGCAGTTCATTGACTGAGATCTTGCTTCACTGTGATGCTATGATTAAGGATTGTGATGGCAAACCATGGACCACAGTAATGAGACCAGAAGTAGACAGAATAAACAGTTGTAGAGCTATCAGTTATGTCATTGTTAATGTAGATGTGTTAGGATTCATGAAGTAGACTGACTCTGAAGTTTCACTTAATTTATGCTGGATTTTTGTCATGGATCCACACATTTAGTGGATTAAATGTAGGGTGATAGGTCTGACCCTAAAATAGGCCATACTCTCCAAAGTTTAGGCATTAGCATGTTGGAATCTGGATGGCTGATATTTTAGGCCTGCTATTATAATGATGAAACGGGGATCCAGATGCCTTCCTTTATCATGTTCTTTGAGGACCAGGCTGAGGTGAAGAGGTTTCACTCAAAGCGGTTACTAAAATACCTAAAACAACGTAAGGGTAACATCTCCCTTCCACTTATTCAGAGGTCTGATATAGATAAATGGGGGACTCCTGTACAAGCCCTAACATCTCTTCTGAAGATAGAAAATACAATAACCAAGGCCCTGGAAGACCTGCAAGCCTCAGCTTCTAATGCTGATGACACTCATCTCTTAAACTTCCTGAAGGATTTCCTGAGTAAACAGCAAAAGGTCGAAAACTACCTGACAGACCAAATTGCTTATCGGAAAAAATTAGAGGAGCTGACGCAGCAGGAAAAACTGGCTGAAAAGATGATGGAGGCAGCCGCGTCAGGTGAAGAGACCTAACTTCCAAGGGCAGCACTGCAACTCTTCCTGCAGCAGCTGGTGCTAAAGTCGGCTGTTTGAGTCTTGACCATTGCCACTTGCTTATCACTGCTTTCCTTTCTAGTTTCCTAATTCTCACTGCTGTCTGTGAAAAATAAAAAAAAAAAAAAACACAGATATCAAGAGGCACACATTGAACTGTACTGCAGGGATGCCATTAACAAAATCCAGACTGTTGGAAGTTCTACAATACAAATAAACAAACTGGAAAAAAATAAAAAGAGATGGATTGGGAGATGCAGAAATTAAAAGAGACTTACAAGATGTATGAGCAATCGCAGTTGTTAAAAGGAAGACATAAAAAATAGTAGGAAAGACACACCATCTATTTTTTTCTTTTTTATTTGTGGTACTGGGTATTGAACCCAGGGAGCATTCAACCTCTGAGCTATATACCTCCAGCCCTTTTTATATTTTAGTTTGAAACAAGGTCTTGCTAGGTTACTGAGAGTCTTGGTGCATTGCTGAGGCTGCTCTTGAACCTGTGATCCTTCTTCCCAGCCTCCCAAGTACTGGGATTACAGGTATATACCATCATGCCTGCCTATCATCTATGTTTAATGACATTAAAACATTATGATTAATTTTCAAGATACTATAATGGTATTGTGAGTGTGTATTTTAAAAAGAATTTTTGTCTTAGAGACACATATTAAAATATTTATAGATAAAATATTATGTCTGGAGTTTGCTTCAAAATAATAAAATGAGAAGAAGTGGATAATGATTGAAATAAAGCAAGATTCATCATGACTTGATACCTTGATAGTGTGTGTGTGTGTGTGTGTGTGTGTGTGTGTGTGTGTGTATGTGGTACTGGTGATTGAACCCAGAGGTATTCTGCCTCTGAGCTACACTCCCAGCTCTATTTTATTTTTTATTTTGAAATATGGTCTTGCTAAGTTGTGGAGGGCCCCACTAAATTGCTGAAGCTAGCCACAAACATGTGATCCTCCTGTCTCAGCCTCCCAAGTACTGGGATTACAAGTGTGCACACCCCTCTCCCCCGACTGATGTGATAGTTTTTGAAGATAGATGCATTGGGATTCATTATTATTCTATTTTCAAAATGTTCCATAACTAAGGGATAATTTAAAATAAATCGATAATTAAAATAAAATGAAGTGTGCTTATATGTCACTATCACTATTTGCTACATTATGATGTGAGACTATGAGACTATAATGCACCAATAAAAGTATAAAAAATAAAAATAAAAAAAATAAAATCACTGAAAGGATTACACTGTTTCTATTCTTCTAGGCTTTAAACACTCATAGCTGAAGGAGGACCAGTGATATGAGCTTACTTTTGGGGTTCTTCTGCAAACACTGTCAGAATTCCTCTCTTGCTATAACTGTAAAATTAATTCACATATCCTTCAAGGTTGTCTTTAAGTCATTTTGGACAGAGTTATCCATTTTGCTTCATTTCAGTCCTTTTTTTTTTTTTGTGGTACTGGGGATTGAACCCAGGGGCATTCTACCTCCGAGCTACACCCCCAGTCCCATTTTTTTATTCTTTATTTTGAAACAAGGTCTCACTAAGTAGCTGAGGCTGGCCACAAAGTTGGATCCTCCGGTCTCAGCCTTCGGAGTACTTGGATTACAAGCGTGCACCACCACTCTGGGCTTCATTTCAGTCCTTGGAACAGTTCCAGGACTTGGGAGGATGAGACAGGAGGATGGCAGATTTGAGGCTTTGAGGCCAGCCTCAGAAACTTGATGAAAACTTAATCAAATTTTCAAAACAATTTTTTTTTTTGGCAGTACTGGGGATTGAACTCAGGGGCATTCTACCTCCAAGCTATACCCCCAGCCCTATTTTTTATTGTTTATTTTGAAACAGGTTCTCACTAAGTTGCAGAGTGCCTCACTAGGTAGCTGAGGCTGGCCGCGAACCCAGATCCTCCAGTCTTAGCCTTCCAAATGCTGGGATTACAAGCATGCACCACCACACCCAGCTCCCTAGCCCTATTTTTTATTCTTTATTTTGAGATAGGGTCTCACTAAGTTGCAGAGGGCCTCACTAAGTAGCTGAGGCTGGCCAAGAATCTCCAGTCTCAGCCTCCCAAGTACTGGGATTATAAGAGTGGGCCATTATGCCCAGCTTAAAAAAATTTTTTTTTAAAGGGCTGGAATATATCTCCGAGGTAGAATGCCACTGGGTTCAATCTCTAGTACCCTTCCCCCCAATAAAATGTAACAAAAGTTTATCAGTGTAAATACCACTGCATATATTCATCTTAACATCTTCAATGATTTTACAACAATGTGAAAATTATTTGTTATAAATCAGCTATTTCTGACCAAATTTGAAATGATTAATTATGAAGCAGTTATCTATCTCTTATCTACACTACTGTCATTGCAGACATGAGTACTTTTAGCAGGGAAGGACAAGGACGTGTGGCTAGAGACACACCTCCTCACAGACACGCATCCCTATGCACGCTCATACACAATCATACTTACAATGTGTAACAGGAAAAGTAAGTTTATGTAGTGTTTTGGGTTTTATCAGCATTTCTCTCTTACCTCAGTTGACTTCTTTTTCTCCTCCTCCTTCTCCTCTTCTTCTTTGTTTGGTGCTGGTGATTGAGCTCAGGAGCATTCTACCTTTGAGCTACACTCTCAGCCCTTCTTATTTTTTATTTTGAAACTGTATTTCACTAAATTGCTGAGGTTGACCTGGAGCCTGCCTCAGCCTCCCAAGTACTAGGATTACAGTTGTGCACCACCACACCCATCTTTACCTTCAAGTTTGACATAGAAAAACAGACTGGTTGTTAATCTCAGAGAGGACACCTGAGAAAGGGTGACCAGTGCATGGTGTGCGTCATGCTCAGGGAGTATGTCACCTCGCCTTCTTTGTGAAGCAGGCCAGTGCTACTCGCCATGTATAAAATCATCTTTCAAAAAAGAATATGGGAATGAAATTAATAAATCTAAGTAAAACAGCATCTAGGAAAGATGAGATGAAAAGCTGAATGAGTGTGTAAATAAGATCGCTTAAAATTAGCATAGTAAAAAGAAGAAAGATGAGTCACAGTAATGATGCCACCTGCCTGTTTGGAACTTAGATGACTGCAGCTGACCAGCAGACATCCTTGCGTTTCGGGAATGTTCTCCCAGGACCATGTTGCCCAGGGCTGAGGTTCCCAAAGGCAGGGCCTCAGGACAGAGGCTGACAGCCTCAGTGTCAACAAGCACAGGGATCTTTCCCCGTACAAGTGGGCGGGGGGGGGGGGTATGGACTTGCATCCTCACTGTAAGCCCTGACTCAGGCTCAGACACACTGACCCCCTTCCTGCTCCTCCCTGTCTGGAAGTGTCTTTACCTGCTGTTTTCTCTCGCTGCTATTTTCATGGCTTCATAGCTAGCTTGTTTTCATTATTGGGATCTCAAGTCAGATGTCATCTGCTTAGTGAGGCCTTTCCTGACCGTCCTATTTAAAGTTCTCCCCCTCCTCCAAGTCACTCTCTATCATCATATTATTTCTTCCTGATACTTCTCTATCTAGGATTATTTTTGTTTGCCTCCTTCTTTCCCATTAAAATCCAGTCTTCATGAAAGAAGAGGACCTATCTATATTGTTTGAGGCTGCAGACATATCACCCAAATTTCAGAGGGATCTCTGTGTGTGTGTGTGTGTACGTGTATTTTTTGGTAAGGGACCAAATAATAAATTTTTGAGGATTTGGGGACCATATAGTTTCTGTCACAACTTTGCAACTCTCTGCCATTGTAGTGCAAAAGCAGCCAAGAATAGTACGCAAATATATGGGCATGGCCATGTTCCAATAAAACTTTATTTATTTATTTATTTTTTGCGGCACTGGGGACTGAACTCAGGGGCGTTCTACCTCCGAGCTATACCCCAGCCCTATTTTTTATTCTTTATTTTGAAACAGGGTCTCACTAAGTTGTGGAGGGCCTCACTAGGTAGCTGAGGCTGGCCTCGAACTCGGATCCTCCAGTCTCAGTCTCCCAAATGCTGGGATTACAAGCGTGTGCCACCACTCCCGGCCCAATAAAACTTTATTAACAGAAGCAGGCAACTGGATGATTTATCTTGCGGCCATAGTTTGCCACACCTTGTTCTAGAATGTTGGGGTAGGCCACAGTACTCAGTATTTCCAAATAAATGAATAAACATATCTCTTTACCTGGATGGATACAAGGTCACAATTGTCTACTTGTTACTCCATCCCAACCTAATGAACAATATGTATATATATTGATTTTTCCTAAATCCTTAACCCTGACAATATCCAGTACATTTGTCGGAGGTAACTCAGTCGTGTCGGTGCACCTTTGTCCAGGTTGCCTCTTCATCTTACTGTTTTTCATTTCTAAACTCATGGGTGCGGAACTTCCTTAACGCAACACAGAGTAGGTGGCCAAGGACAGGATGTGATCTGCAGGGTCTGTTTCTAGTAGTACCCTACAAATACAAATATCCTGCATAAAAGCAGCATATTGATTTAAAAAGTCACAATGACTCCTTAGTGAGTATTTTTCTCAGAACAAAACACAAAGATGCTGGGCTGGAGATGTTAGCTCAGTGGTACAGCTGATATATGGCATGTACAAGATACTGGGTTCAGTCCTCAGCACCACAAAAAGAAGAGGAGGAAGAAGAAGAAGAAGAAAAAGAAGAAGAAGAAGAAGAAGAAGAAGAAGAAGAAGAAGAAGAAGAAGAAGAAGAAAAAGAAGAGGAAGAAGAAGAAGGGGAGGAGGAGGAGGAGGAGGAGGAGGAGGAGGAGAAGAGGAAGACGAGGAGGGGGAGGACAATGACTACGGAGGAAAAATGCTAGGTCTCAAATGAATTCATGCTTCAGAAGAAAATCCTGGAAAAAAAAAAGGAGATTAGACTCACAAAAACACTGTGCCGTGCCTCTGTGCCTGCTTCATAATTTTTATGAGGGCTGAAAGGCTAGCACTGGATGATGGCAGTAGAGACAATGAGAATACCGGCCCAGGATTCAAGAGTTGCAGGTTAAAATTACCACCATTGCCCTTGTCAGTCTTCTTGAATTTCTTAGAGATATAGTTTCTTCACCTGATCAAATATAACATATATATGAGGGAATATAAAATATAAAGAGAAAAAATATATATGTAGAGAGAGAGTCTAATCCCTAGTCTTAGGTTTAAAATTCTTAGATTATGCTAACGATTGCTTTATATAACACCACATCCAGGTAAATACTTAACACATGATTTGTTTATAATTATGTTATTGAACACATGCTCAATATGAGCTTACCCTACAGCTAAGAAACATAAGCAGATCAGCTTTTGTATCCTAGATAGAAGAGAATAATTAATAAGAGGAAGGAAACATTATAAAGTCATATTAGTAGCCAGGTGTGGTGGCGAACACTTGTAATCCCAGTATTTGGGAAGCTGAGACAGGAGGATTGCAGGTTTGAGGATAGGTTCAGCAAGTAGTGAGACTCTCATCACCTAGTGAGACCCTGTTTCAAAATAAAAATAAAATAGGGTTGGGGGTGTAGCTCAGAGGTAGAATGCTCCTGGATTCAATCACCAGTAACACACACACACACACACACACACACACACATCATATTAATGATGGCATATTAAATATTTTACTGATAAATGAGTGGGAATTCATGTTATATCTAATTAAAGCCCTTTCCCAGTTATATCTGGTTAAGATGCTTTCCAAGTTCTGTATTTTTTTTTTTTTTTTCGGTACTGGGGATTGAACTCAGGGGCATTTTACCTCTGAGCTATACCCCCAGCCCTATTTTTTATTCTTTATTTTGAAACCGGGTCTCACTAAGTTGCAGAGTGCCTCACTAGGTAGCTGAGGCTGGCCGCAAACCCGGATCCTCCGGTCTCAGCCTCCCGAATGCTGGGATTACAAGCGTGCGCCACCACGCCCGGCCAAGTTCTGTATTTATAGAGGTGGAACCACTTCTTTTTTTTTTTTTTTTTTTTTTTTGCAGTACTGGGGATTGAACGCAGGGGCATTCTACCTCCAAGGTACACCCCCAGTCCTATTTTTTATTCTTTATTTTGAAACAGGGTCTCACTAAGTTGTAGAGAGTCTCACTAAGTAGCTGAGGCTGGCCATGAACTTGGATCCTCCAGTCTCAGTCTCCCAAATACTGGGATTACAAGCGTGTGCCACCATGCCCAGCTCACTTTCTTTTTTCTATTTAATGAATATTGGTGGGGAAAAAATACCTTCTGACATTTGCTATCTCCTGTAGTGATATAGAAAGCCATAAAATAAGCCGGGTGTGGTGGTGCTACCTAGTGAGGCACTCCACAACTTAGTGAGACCCTGTTTCAAAATAAAGAATTTTTAAAAAAAGGTTGGGGGTATAGCTTTGAGGTGGAATGCCCCTGAATTCAATAATTCAATCCCCAGTACCGCAAAAAAAAAAAAAGCAAGCCATAAAATATTTTAGAACCATGTAGGCTATAGATGACATTTTAGACCTCCTTCTGGCCCTGTGGGTTGGTATGTGTTTTTAGGTAATAAAGGTAAAATAGCAACTATGAGGCCACATGATAATGTGGAAGTACAGGGATAACTCAAAGTTTTTGAGTTCCTTCCACATGTTAAGTTGGGATGCTTTGAAAGGCATAGATGACATCAATGGTACAAGTGTTGCAAGCAAATAATGTTTGGAAGTTGGTTGTCACTTTCTTTCTTTCTTTTTTTTTCTTTTGCAAGGCCATGGGTTCTTTTTCAGCACTGGGAAAAAGTTTTTCATGTTGATGGAAATTGACTAAATTTTCTGAATAGTTTATGGAATTGTGTTTCTCAAAAATGCAGCTCACAGACTATCTGCCTACATTGGTATTATTTGAGGTTTGTGAAAAATTCATACTCCTGGTCTGCACCTGAGACCACCTGGATAGACCTGAGGTATCTGTATTATATTATATTCTCTGGTGCTATTATATACAATAATATCTAAAAATTACTATTTAGATTAAGAATTTATTCTGCTACATTGGATTAATGACACCGTGAAATTCAGACCCAGGATTTTTATTAGTTGAATATCCAAGGAATGTGGAAGTTATTCTTAGTGCTTTAAAATATTAATACATATAAAAATATGAAAAATAAAGAGAAAATATGAAATAAAAAATCATCCCGTTAGGCTGTTACCCAAGGGTGGGGGAGACACATAACGTCTAGTGAATTTTTGTGTGAATTTCCTTCCCATCTCTAGATGTCAGAACATAGATCATCATAGGTTCTAGAAACGTCTAAGGCAGGGGCTGTGTTTCTTCATCACTATATTCCCAACACTTACCACGATGCCTACCATATAGTAGGCAGCACTCAAACATTTGTTGAACAAAGTGAATAAATGGAACTCAAATGTTTATTTGATTTGGGCCCCCTGGACACTTTTCATAGAAATATGCCAGTACTAAATGTTCGCACAGGCATCAAATTAATAATGAACCCATAACTAGTATTTTTCGTGCCAGACATTTTTCTAGTTTTACTCCTACTAATTTAAGCTCATCTATGATACTTAATATAAGTGTCATTTTATCCCCACTTTATAGATCAGGAAACTGGAGCAGAGAGGTTAGGTGGCTAGCTCAATACCACACAGCCACTATGTGGCAAAGCTGACTCCTGAGATTTTATGAGACTTAGTTAGCAAATACCCACCAGTTATATGGTCATAAAGTTATCTACATTTGTGTGTGTGTGTGTGTGTGTGTGTGTGTGTGTGTGTGCTGGGGATTGATCCCAGAGGCATTCTACCCCTAACTCTTTTTATTTTGAAACAGGGTCTCAGTAAGTTGCTGACTGAGAGCCTCCCTAAATTGCCGAGACTGGCCTCAAACCTGTGATCCTCCTGTCTCGGCCTTCCTTGTACTGGGATTACAGGCGTGTGTCATCATTCCCAGTAGTTATCCACTTCTTATTTACAAATATGTAACTGATGCTTACCACTCCAACTAGAGGAAACTCTTAATATTAGGTTATTATGTGAGTTAAGATTCAGCTCTGGGACCTGCAGTTACTCTGCTATTTTACAAAACTCTGCAGACAAGTCCTCATTGTGTTGAGTGCGGAATGCCAGGTGTATGCTACAGTTACCTCCGCGTACATTCAGTCCTGCATAGCATTCTCAACTATATAGAGAAGACTTAGGAAGCATTTCAAGTTTACCATATAAAAAAAGTAAGCACTTTTTTTTTTTTGGTACTGGGATTGAACCCAGGGACATTCTACCTCCAAGCTACACCCCCAGCCCTTTTTTTTGTTTTGAAGCAGGGCCTTGCTATGCTAGGCTGTCCTCCAACCTGCGATCTCCTGTCTCAGCCTCCCAAGTAATGGGATTACGGGCATGTGCCACCAAGCCCTGCTGCAAGCACACATTCTTGCAAAAGAGGAAAGATCATGCAGCACACACGTCTACCTTTCCTGACGTCTTTCATTTCAGGCGACATACACCCATACAATAAAAAGCACAGGACCTCAGATCCCATATACTCTCTTCACAATGACGCACTGAACCAACTAACAATTGAATTCATTGAGAAGCCCCGGGATTAGGTCATCTGGAGGACCCTTCAAGTGAGTCTCCTGCTCAGAACACTTATGGATACAGTTCCATCCCAGACCTCATCCCAAAAAGAACATCATCCATCTCTCATAGCTAAAGAACCCACATCCAGTACACCTGCGTGAGCACGAGCGCGCCCACCCTTAACCCACATCCAGTACACCTGCGTGAGCACGAGCGCGCCCACCCTTAACGCATGCCGGGAAATTACCAAGCCCTCCGCCCCCTCTGCCTCCGCCGCTCCCCGAAGTCCCTCTCCTCGCTGGGCAGACAGTGAGTCCTGCCTGGCTCTGCGATCTAACGCTGAGCTGCGCGCAGCGCGCAAAACAGCGCCAGCTGGGCCTGCAAATCGCCGTCCAGCCGGCAGGGGGCGCGCGAGGACGCCGCCCCGGCGCCCCCCTCCCGCCCGCCCGCCCACCGGCCCGCGCCCCCCAGGTCCCCCCGCGTCCCCCGCGCGCCGCGGCCCGCGAAGTCCCCGAGGACTAGCGGAGCGGGGCGGGGCGGGGCGCGGCGCGGCGCGGGAGAAACGGCCCTGCGCGGGGCGCGCCGGCGCGAGCCCGAGGGGGCGTGGAGGCGCGGGCGGCGTGCGCGCGCCGGCGCGGGTAAGAGGAGCGGGGCCGCGCGAGCGCCGGCAGAGGGACACTCGCTACCCTGGACAGCGCATCGCCGCCGCCGCCGCCGCCCGCCGCGCAGCATGGTGAGTGCGGGCCGCGCGCAGCCCCGCCGTCCGCGCTCGCTTCCCCTCCGCCGCGGGAACCGGCCGAGCCGCCGGCGGGTTCGACCGCTGGAACCCGCCGCTCTCGGCAGGCGGGCCCGCCCGGTCCACGCGGGCCTGGGGAGGGGGCGGCGGACGTTTGGGCCGGACGCGCGGGCCCAGTCCGGGCCCTCGGCCTCGCAAACTTCGTCCCGGGACCTCCAGGCGCCAGCTCGCGGCCGGCCCCTGTTGCATGCACGCGGACGCGGGGACTCCGCTCGCTGCTCCCGCCGCCGCCAGCCCCTGACCCGCTCCCGCCCATCCCTGCCAGCCCCCCGGGGTGGAGGAGAGGGTTTCCCGCGCGCGGGACCACCCTGCGGCGAGCAGTCCTGGGGTCCCGGCCCTAACGGTTAATTTCCTGCATCCTGTCCGCCCCAGCACCCGGGGGTGTGTCCGTGCGCGCCTCGGTGCCTCTCTGTCTGCAGGTGGGCGCCCAGGGGGGGTCCATGCCTGGAGGATCTTTGTGTTCTTCCCACCAACTCCTCTCTGCGCGGTTTCCCAGGCCAGCCCCGGGCTGGATTCACGATGCTGCCTCCTCCACCTTGAACTGGGTTCCTGGAGAGCGTGTATGTCCCGGCGTCCAACCTCCGGTTGGAGAGTTTTAGTGACAGAGCCTGCTTCTTTGGATACAAAACGAGAAATCTTGCTGTGCTATGCTCAGAGCAGCAGCCTTGGGCAAAATGTTAAATCCGCTTTTGTCTTCTTCGGTCTGAATTTCACCGTTTTCTCTTTCCACTTAAGGGCTTGTTAAAATATGCGTGTATCTTTTCCTTTCCTTGACTTGCCCGGTTCCACCAGACACCTAGATTCCCCTTCCCTCCTGCCCTGGGAGTGGTTTAGGCAAATAAGCTCCACCTGATGATATGTAAAGCCGTTTCTGATCACTTTTTCTAAAATTCTCCCTTTCCCATCCCACTCACCACGTTTGTATTCCCCATACCGGCTTCATTTTGTTTTCAACATTTTTTATTTCGTATGCTAAATATTTTGTTTATTGAGCGTCTCCCTCACCAAATTTTAAGTTTCAGGAGGATAGAGATTTTGTTTATTGCTGTTTCTAGTACAAACAGTTAGACACAGTAGGTGCTCAGTAACTTTTTTCTTTTACTTAACCCAGTAAAGCAAAGTACTTCATACTAATGAACAAGTGGGAAGCACGATCACCTTGTAATGATTGGATAATCACTATAAGCATTATCCAATTGACAGTTGTGATGAGAATCTCAAGTCCTGTTTGGGAGAAGGAAGATATTCTTGGGCAGGAGGGACTCTCTTTTTTTTTTTTTTTTTTTTTTAGCACTGGGGATGGAACTCAGGGGCATTCTACCTCCAAGCTACATCCCCGGCCCTATTTTTTTTTTTTTTTTTTGCTTTTTT
>PVLC010006140.1:0-71320 GCA_004027655.1 Graphiurus murinus | reverse complement strand
GAAGGAGGAGGAGGAGGAGGAGGAGGAGGAGAAGGAGGAGGAGGAGGAGGAGAGGAGAGAGATGGCTGCAAATGTACAAAAGAAAGAAAATATACATTTGTTGATTGAGATATCCAGAGAACCTGTTAGCCTCAAGCAGGTCACAGTCTCCTTGGCATCTGAGGGCTTAGGATAGCCCTCCAGTCTTTATACTCAGCCTTGGGAAATATGAAATGCAGAAAAATAAGTTAACAGGAAATTGTTAATTTTAAAGGGAGTCTGTTTCATTATCACCAATTACCCTTGAAATTTTTCATATAAAATTATAGTACAGAAAGCCATATTTGTATTTAGGTTAAAAGTTTCTACCACAGGTTATGGACTACTTGGAATATGTGAACATTTATATGAAAATTTATAATGGCATAGTCAAATGGCCATGTAGTTTAGTATTGTAAGAGTTGGAAAGTGTAGTAGAAAAAGATCAGAAATAGGAATTGCAATATCTGAGTCTTACTGTGAACTACATTATGATGTGAAATTATAGTACAACAATAAAAGTATAAAAATACATACATACATACATATCCAAGTCTTAGTTCTGACAATACTGCTCTGAGAGTTCAATGATCAAAAAAGTTCCATGTCTGCTGGGCGTGGTGACACAGGCCTGTAATTCCAGTACTTGGGAGGTTGAGACAGGAGGATTGCAGGTTCATGGCTAGCCTCAGCAACTCAGTGAGATTTGCATTAACTTAGTGATATCCTGTTTCCTTATAAAAAATAAAATAGGACTGAGGGTATAGCTCAGAGGCAGGAATACCTAGCACCACACACACACACACACACACACACACACACACACACACACACACACACAAGTTCCAAGTCATAGAGAAATGTTGGTATACAAATGTATTCATTGTAGGTAGTTGATGGTGACAGAAATTCAAACCAACCTAAATGCCCCAAACTAGGGAAATGATGAAGTAAATCATGGTGGATCAGGATGTAATATTAAGCAGCCATAAAAATTGTTTCCAGACATTTTCAAGAATATGAGAAGATGCTGATGTTTTTAAAAGTAAAAAAGGATAGAAAACTATGGATAATTGTTGTAATTGTATGAAACCTACATACATATTAAATACACATGCTATAATACTGATAAATGTGGCTTTACATGACCAAAATCTCAGTACTTGTCCAAGAGGCCAGATCAAACAATCTCGGACAATTCTTTGGGAAGAAGGAAAAAGAAGTTTTATTGATTTGCCAGCAGATAAGAAAACCAGTGAACAAGGGTTCAAAAAATAGCTGATTTTTCCAAAGTGCAGAAGAAAAAAAAGGGTTTTCAAGGGCTTAGAACTCCAAGGACTACACTCCAGGTATATTCATCAAAAAGCATAATTGATGTCCAAATGGTGTCCTGGAGACAAAGTTCCTCAGACCCAATGGCACCAGTTCTTCAGTACTGCTGATAATAACATGTTAATTGTTAAGAAGAGGAAAAAGAAGGAAATTTTTTAAATGTCAGTTTTAAAATAAGCACCTCCTTATGCTAAGGTGCAAGTCCATAGTCAACCCATGAGATGGAACACGGTAACATTAGGATTATGGTAGATTTCATTTCTTTATATAACTATTATATTTTTAGAAATTATACAATTACTTTTATACTTGTGAAAATCAAAGTAATCTTTATTAAAATAAAATGATAATTTGTTCAGTCATGTTGCATGCCAAACTTACGGTTTGGCGGAAGTTGCATCACTTTTCCAAGATTGCATTTCCTCATCTTAGTAAAATGGATGGAATATGCCCTTTCCTTCTGACCATCCAGGTCATTATTGAGATTATTAGATATAGTGGCAGTGAAAGAATGAGAAATGTGTGAAAATATAGGTCATGACCAAATGCCAAATTCTTATTAATAGAGGGGACATATGGATATCACCTGTCCCATTCAAGTGCTGGAGCTGCTGGCTTGTAGGCATGGATTATAAAGTTTTTAGGAATTTTGGAAACTGATTCTAAAACTATTGGTGGCTGAAAATCATTTGTATATTCATGTTCCGTAATAAAGTGATGGAAGGGGTCTGGGGAAGGGAGAGAGTTGGAGAAACAGAAGCTTGATGAAGAAAACACTTCAATTGACATTATATACATATACAAAATTATAAATGCCAATCTTATATAATGTATAGGGTAGAGAAAAGAGTGGGGTGGGAGCTGGGGGGGTCTTACCAAGTACTGTGTGCATTTATGTCCCTATCATTCTTAACTTCATTATGATGTATGATTACAGTAAAAAATAAAAATAAGTAAATAAGTAAATTGACAAGCACTTCAATCAGGCCTTTATATGGCCTCAAGTCAAAATTTCAAATATATTTATTATAAATTTAACTTTGTAAGAAGACATGGAGGAAAACTCTGTGGATCAAACTGACTCAAAAGTTTCAGACTGCATTCTTAACTCTGTTGACCTAGGGTCTCTGTGAGGACTCCTTACCCAGGCCTCAGAAGACTAGACCCCCTCAGGAAGAAGATTTCAAAGGGAGAGGAAACATAATACTAAGAAATCATTCCCCAGCCAGCTAGGTTTCACATCTGCTACATCTGGGGAGGTGATGCTGTTTTCAAAGTACCATCACCTCTGGAATATGTGAGAGGCTGAAAAAAATGAATGGAAACATGTGGATTCTTGTAGTCACAGGAATGTGTCTCACTCAGGGCCCCAAAAGGAAAACAAAACAAAACAAAAACAAACAAACAAACAAAAAAACCAGCACACCAAAATCAAGATAATTTGAGGAAGGTTATTCATAAAGGGTCTTTGTGCTAAGGGATATGCTATGTAGAATAGCAAGGGCAGGAACTTGGAACTAATAGTATCAGAATGTCACCATTGTCACTGGAGGGCTAGGTTATTGGGACCTAGAAAGAAAAGGTCCTGCAGAGTCGGCTACTTTGAGAGCAGGCATGACCTTCTCTCAAGAGATATGGCAGCTTGAGGTGACTTTATAGAAAGGTATCCAGGAAAATAACTTCTCTGACATCTCCCTCCAAAACCCTATGTTGTTTCCTAGAATTTAATTCCTGGCTATGAAAATTTGCTTTATTTCAGCTCTATTTTTTCAACCTATTTCAGAAATCTCAGATTTGATTAAAAATTGCTTAATAAAGATACTCAGTCATAAACAGAATTCTTTTGCTCTTTGGTTTAAGATCAACCATATTAGGAACATTAAAATGATTTAAGTTGAACCCAGACATTGTTTAATATTAGGGAGTTAGAAAAAAAAAAACTAAGCTCATCAAATAGCACATTATGAAACTCTAGTCATTTAAAGAAAAGGTAACTGAAAATAGAAGAGATTATCTCCCACTCTGGTGAGAAGAAAAGAAACAATTAAATTGAATATATTATGGAGAATATTATTTTTATTTCAATATTTCCATTATATTTACTCCAATTACAAGCTGAATAGTTTTCTTTCATGCAGCTGAAACTCCAAGATAGAGTTTAAAAAGAGTGAATTGTGGAAGATAAAGGCAGCTCTCTTTTGCTGAGTGGAGGGTAGACTTTCCTGACAAAAACAAAGAAGATGAGACATTATATGTGGGGGGCGATGCATTGTTCTGAGTGAATCAACAGTGATAAAGTCCCTGGAGGCTATACCCTTTGTCAAACTTCTCTTTCCACGGTGGGTAGTATAAAAAGATTCTTTATACAATGCTTTTTAAGATGGCATGTGGGTGTGTGTAGAGAGTGGGGGAAGGAGAGAAGAAAGCATCTTTTCAATTCTTACTAAATATCATAGAATTTCAGGTATCTTCAAGCTCATCCAGTCCTAACTCTCAATGATAAAAATTATGAAACAAAGCATAAAAATGAGGCTCAGAGAGGAGAAATGAGTCTCCTAAAGAAGTGGAGCATGGTGGACAGAAGAAGCATGTCTGAAATTGAGGTCTCCTTTCCACCCACAGCCAGTAGTCCTAGATGGAGCTGCTGCATGGGGAGCTTCAGTTATGGACTGGAGGAGATCTGAAGAAATATAGACCCAGGTGTGAGTTAAGATGATACCTGTCATCGATATGGCTCTAGACAAGTTGCTTAATGTCCCTATCTCTCAATTTCTATGTCCATAAAAGATGCTTAGTTTTTGGTATAGTGTCAGGATTAAGTAATATAAGGAGGGACAAATCACCTAGTCCAGCAATTGACTTCCCCATTCTGTACCCAACTGTCCTCAATTTGGACGTACCCCTTTACCATCAGCAGGCCTAGCTACCTTTCCCAGCATCTCTCAGCCTCTCCCTCCCCCAAGTCCTCCCAGACCTAATGCTGTGAGAACCAGCCCCAGCCAGTGCTGAGTCGCTCTCCACAGCAGATCTGGTGAGCCCCTTCTGTTGTGTTCAGCACATTTGTATCCCTGCTACAACTCAAGTAGTCTTGAAAGGTCAGGACCCAGACAACGACAAGTCCTCTTTTTGACCAAGGAATCCAGATGCTTGTACTGATCAGGGAATTTTATAGATGACTGATTCTCACTGACCATGTCATCCACCCTGGTTTCCACAGCTGTATTTGGAGCTGAGTGTTTCCTGAGAAATAGGTGTGGAACCTGATCTGTCCTTACTCTGCTTGCTTCCTGTTGTCTCTTTGCAAAGGACCACATGCAAGTAGTTTTTGTAGACCAGGTTGGCAGCCTTTCACAAGTAGCTGTACTGCACTGGGGTCTACAGCTCAGTGATACAGCACTTGCCTGGCACACTTACTTGCCTGGGCTTGATTACCATCACTTTAGAACAATAAAAATAAACAAACATAAATAAATAAAGAGGCTGTATTAGCTTTTTCCTTCCTCACTCCCTTTTAATATTTCCCATTTCTGCTAAATGTAGGCATTGGATAAATTATAGTACTGTGATTGAGTCTTACAGAATTCTATTTATAATATACCTTGATTAGTGGTACACACAGGCTGTGAGGGAAGTGAAGAGTGACCAATTCTGCACAGGCTATTATGGAAAACTTCACTGAAAAGTTGCCATTTGAATTGGGTCTTAAGGAAAAAGTTGACATTTTGACCTTGGCAATCTGGAGGAAGGGATGCTGGGCAAGGAGCAGGGTACTGCAAAGACACGAGAACTCAAGGTGGGTTTGGGAAGTATGAGCAATTTGGGCTAGATGTAATATCCTGTGCAGGGATATGGAAAATAAACAGAACTTAGGTCTTGAACCAGGTCATGAGGCTGGAAATTAGCTTAGGAAGAGATTGCTGACTGCAAGCTTCTTGAAATGGAGGCAGGCTTGTCTTCTCAAAAAGCCAGAAACACTAGGTGGCCTGTGAATGCTATTGAATTGATCTGAGCCATCACCGCCTCTCTCCTGAATTACTGGAATGAATTCCTAACTGGACCCCTGCTTTTACCCTTGCACCCCTGTAGTCTGTTCTCTGCACAACCATTGGAGTGATCTTTCTAACAATAAAAAGGCATTGTTGCACCCCTCCACTAAACTCATCTCTTCCTGCTTCCCTCCCTTCTCACAATGTTCCAACTGCACTGGCTTCTGCTACTCTTCAAACATGCCAGATGTACTCCTGTCTTAGGTCCATTACATGAGCTGTTCCCTTTCCTGGAAATCTTCCAGCTCAGATATGCACATGACCAACTGCCTCACCTCATTTGACTTCACTCAGGTTTCTCCTCAATAGCATCTACCAATGTCACACTATTTTTTTTTTCTGTGTGTGGTACTGGGGATTGAACCCAGAGGCATTTTACCTTTGAGCTACATCCCCAGCCCTATTTTTTTTATTTCTTATTTTGAAACAGGGTCTCACTAAGTTGCGGAGGGCCTCACTAAGTAGCTGAGGCTGGCCGCGAACCGGATCCTCTGGTCTCAGCCTCCCAAATGCTGAGATTACAAGCGTGCACCACCACACCCAGCTCCAATGTCACCCTATTGAAAGCTTCAAAGTATGTCTACTCCAGCACTCCTGATTCCTCTTACCCTGCTTGAAGTTTTGCTGTTCATAGTCCTTATCATATTCTAATAAATATAAAAAATTACTTTGAAAAATTACATTTGTTGTTTATTGTCTATCTCCCCATGTTAATGTGTGAGTTTCACAGAGGTAAGGAGCTTTGCCCATGTACCCAGAACAGTGCCTGGCATATAATAGTGTTCATGAAATATATATTGTATGACTTTAATACATATTTACTGAATACCTCCTCTGTTCTAAGTATTTTATACACATAAAGATTGTAACACTTTCTCATACGCTTCTACAATTTTCACAGTAAGGGAGACAGTATGTACATGCTTCTATTCTAATACAAGATAATAAGTGCAAATAACCACATGAGAAGATATTGTGGATATCAAGGAGAGAGATATCACTTTGAATGTGGGGCTTTTCTTGTTCTCGTTGAGTGTTAGAGTCATAGGATGTGAGGAATGTGTAAGGATCAGTCATTTGACAACAGGGATTGCAGCAGAGATGAGGTTTTCAAGAGATCATGAGTTCCAAGATCTTGCTATCAGCATAATAAAGGCATCCTTGGCTGAAGGTTGGGAAAAGGACATTACAGCTATGCATGTGATGGTCATAGTCACATAGCAAAGTCAGAGTTCTTCATATGAGGTCCGAATTCAGTTTAATGTCAAGGAAAATATTAATATTGTACTCAAATTTTTGTGACTCTTTCTTTGTGCTAAGTTTTGGTTTCTGAATGTATTAAAGGCTTGGTCCCCAGGGTGGCCCTATTGGGAGGTGGTAGAACCTCTGGGACATAGAGCTTTGTGGAAGATCCTTAGGTCATTGTGGGTGTCTCACTGAAGGGGAATATGGGCTTTTGGTTCCTGACCATAAGGTAAATGGTTTTCCTCCACCATGCCCTCTTGCCATGATGTGCTGCCCCACCACAGGTCAAATCAATGGGGCCAACCCATCATGGACTGGAATCTCCACAACTAAGAGACAAAATAAAACTTTATCCTTATGAGTTATTTACCCAGGTATTGTGTTATACCTGAGGTTTTTTTTTTTTTTTTTTTTTTTTTTTTTTTTTTTACACATTTTTTCTGGAACTGGGGATTGAATTCAGGGGCATATTCCACTTCCAACTACATCTCCATCCCTATTTTATTTTGAAATAGGTCCCACTAAGTTGCAGAGAGTCTCATTAGCTGAGGTTGACCTCAAACCTTCTATCCTCCTGTCTTAGCTTCCTAAGTACTAGGATTACAGGCTTTTGCCACCATACCGAGTTTTTTCTTTTTCTTTTTTTACACTTTTATTGATGCATTGTGATTATGTATCATATTTAGGTTCAAAGTGATACAAACATACATGTATATAGCACTTGGTGTGTTTCCCTCCAGAATATACCCTGCTTCTTCCCACTGCCTGTACATGTTAGTAAAATTGTCAGTGATGCCTTCATATATGGACATAGCATTATTTGAACTATTTTATTCATCAATTCTCCTTTTTTCCCTCCGTACCTTCCTACACCATTCCCCTTCCACTATTATACTAATCTCTCTCTCTATTTGACTGAAGTCTCTTTTGTTTCTTGTATTCATTCTAGCTTCCATCTATGATAGAAAACATATGGCCCTTGATTTAATGAGACTAGTCGATCTCATGTACCACAATATTCTCTAGTTCCATCCATTTTCTTGAAAATGATATAATTTTGTTCTTCTTTATGGCTGAGGAAAATTCCATTATGTGTATATACCATATTTTCATTATCCATTCATTTTTTGATAGGACACCTATTTTAGTTCCATAATTTGGCAATAAACATGTGTATGCATGTATCATTATGGTATTCTGACTTTAATTTTTTTGGAAAGATACCAAGGAGTGGTATAGCTGGGTCATATGGTGATTCCATTCCTATTCTTTCAATGAATCTCCATATGTTCTCCACAGTGGTTGTACTAATTTACACTCCCACAAAAAGTGTGTAAGAGTTTCTATTTACCCACATCTTCACCAGCATTTATTATTTTTTGTATTCTTGGTGATTGCCATTTTAACTAGAATTAGATGGAATCTCAACGTAGTTTTGATTTTCGTCTCTCTGATTGCTAATGGTATTGAACTTTTTTTTTTTCATGTATTTATTGGGCATTTGTATTTCTTCTTTTGAGAAGTATCTAGTCAGTTCAATTGTTCAGTTTTATTTTATTTTGTTTTTTTTGGTGGTACTAAGGCTTGAACCCAGGGGCATGCTACCTCTGAGCTACACTCCTAATCCTATTTTTTTAAATTCTTTATTTTGAAACAGGGTCTCACTAAGTTGCAGAGGGCCTCACTAAGTAGCTGAGACTGGCCGCAAACCTGCAATCCTCCTGTCTCGGCTTCCTAAATACTGGGATTACAAGCATGCTTCATCATGCCTGGCTTGATTGGTTTTATTTAGTGTTAAAATTTTAAAGTTCTTTATATATTCTAGATATTAGTCCTCTGTCAGAGGGGTAGCTGGCAATCTGTAGGCTTTCTCTTCAGATTCCTGATTGTTTCCTTTACCATGAAAAAGCTTTTTAATTTGATGCCATTCCATTTTTTGATTCTTGGTTTTATATCCTGAGCTTTGTAAGTTATATTGAGGACCTCTCTACCAGTGCCTAAATGTTGGAGAATTGATCCTATGCCCTCTTCTAGTAATTTCAAAGTTTCTAATCTACTTTATATAGGTCATTGATCCATGTTGAGTTGATTTTTGTGCAAGATGAGAGATAGGTATTTAATTTCATTCTTGTACATGAGGATATCCAGTTTTCTCAGCACCATTTGTTGAAAAGGCTGTCTTTTCTCCAGCTTATGTTTTCAGCTCCTCTGTCAAGAATCAACTGGCCATACATGTGAGGATTTGTTTCTGTATCTTCTATTCTATTCCATTGGTTTATGTGCCTGTTCTTGTGCCAGTACCATGCTGCTTTTATTACTTATAGCTCTGTAGCATAATTTGAAATCAGGTTTTGTGATGGCTCCAGCATGGTTCTTATTACTCAGAATTGCTTTGGCTATTCTGGGTCTATTGTTTTTGTTATTTTTTCAGAAATCTGACTAACTTACCACATAAACCATATCTTTCCACTGATTTTATAAAAGGTCTGTTACTTCAAAATTTTCAGAATATGCTAAATAATCTAGAGTAGTCCACTGGATTTAGACATAAATTTTCTTCCAAGGCAAGGCTGACTCACCCTGTTAGTTGTTCTGATCAGTGATCAGAAATTTTCTCTGGCAGAAGAATGGAGGGTGCCTTTTCCCATGGGCTGTGAACTAGTTAGGAGACTTTTGCTATAAGCCAAGTGAAAAATGATAAGGGTTTGAACCAGGAGTGTATCAACAGGAATAACGAGGGGGGGATTTATTTATCCTATCTATGTGTAGTCATTGAAAGTGTGTTATGTATCAGACATTGTTACTGGTGAAGAGGATAAAATAGTGAGAAAAAAGAAATGTTCTTTGTATTATACAATTGATAATCTTGGGAACAAATATTATTTGAATATACACAAATGTATAATTAGAAAATTTGGTCAGTACTATTGCTATGGTGTGACTGTTTATATTCCTTCAAATTTCATGTGTTTAAACCTAATCAGTAAAATTATGATTTTAGGAGGTGGGACCTTTGAGGATGTACTTAGGTCATGAGAGTGTAGTGCTTTCATGAGTGGGTTTAGTGTCTTTGTAAAAGAGGATCTAGAGAGCTGCCTTCCTTTTCCATCATGTGAAGGTAGAGCTAATCTACAAACCAAACATCAGATTTGCCATCACCTGGTCTTAGACTTGCCAGACTGCAAAACTGTGAGAAATAAATTTTTATTCCTTATAAGGAAATTTTATTATAGCATCCATAATAGATTAAATTTCTGAAAATAGTTGGAACAATTAAAATTGATTATTTCATATCAGTCTGGAAGGAACTGAAGTGGATAAGGTTTCAGGTCTGCATGTGCCTTGTTCAGCTTGCTTTAAGCCATGGGGGGTAATAAAGTTTTCCATTTTATCTTCTGTAAAATAAAAAGAAAATAAAAATATTGTAAAGGGCATATACATAATGTCAGAGATAAAAATTTGATTTTAAGCAAGGACTTATTAATTGTGAAAAGAAGGCAACAAGGGATATGGGAAAACTGTTAGGTGTTTGTTTAGTAGCTAAAGTAGAAGATGGTACTATTTACAGACCAGTAAAAGCATAAATAATACTAAAAAATCACTTCTCAGCCTTTTTCTAAGATCAAGTGTGGTATATGTTTTTATCAGATTAATAAATAATACTAAAGGAGAAACAGGTGTGAGATGAGGCAAAGGAATAATTTGTCCATTTTTATAAAGAGATTGTGGGACATTCAGGTAAAAATCCAGCTTGCAAATGGACCTAGAAGTCTGAATATCAGGAAACATATCCAGCAACGATGTAGAAATTTGTTGTTATTAAGATATGGGCAATGGTTCAAGCCACCTCCAGAAATGTAGTATAATGTGAGAAAAGACTCCTCCTGCCTTCCATAGCAGTTAGAACAGGCATAATTATAGAGCATATCATCAAATATTCAACATAGCTTGCAACAGATAAAAGCAATTTTGTATAATTTATCTAAATATTAATATATCTATGCACCTTGATCCTTTCATTATCATAAACAGCTACTCAAGTATTATTCACACTGATTTCTCAGGATTTGGGTATTTTGCATCTGATCCCACTATGCATTAAGGCTGGAAATGTGAATGAGTTGAAAATGTTTGGAACTAATAGACAGCTTTTGCCTACTCTTGCATTTCCTGAAGTGAAATGTATGGACTTTGTTAACAGAGGGACCAGAGTTACATTTCTAGCTCTCTTACTTTCCTGATAAGATAAGCATACTGCTTGACTTCTCAAAGGCTTAATTTTCTCATCTGTAAACTACAGTTAATGTTATCTCAGGGATTAAAAATAGAAAATAACAACAACAAAACACTTAACACAGAACCTAACACTGTTTGTTTGTTGTACTGGAGATGGAATGCAGGGGCATTCTACCTCTGCCTCTGAGCTACACCCTCAAGTCTATTTTATTTTTATTTTGAAACATGGTCTCACTAAGTTATGGAAGTCTTCACTAAGTTGCTGAGGCTGGCCCCAAACCTGCAGTCTTTTTGTCTCAGCTTCCCAAGTACTGGAAATACAAGAGTGTGCCACCACTCCTAGCACCTAGAACCTAGCACTTTGGACGTACTCAGTAAATCCAACACTGAGATGAATCTAGTTCTCAAGATGATTGGTATTTTTTGTACTGAGCCTTTCACCACTGACTGGATTGGTTGGCAGCAGGATACATATGAGAATCAAGTATGGTTCTTGGTGATCACTAGCCCTTGTAGCCCCAAGGTAAAGAGTATTTGTCTATGATGACCCTATAATCCATGAGAATCAAGTTTCATTATGTCATAGGTAGCTCACACCAAATTTTACTTACTGAAAATGAACTCCCAATTAACTGAATTTTGTTTGCTATGCCAAAATTAGAATGACTTACCAAAGTCAATTTGGCAGCTTCCCTAACTTTGCCCCACCCGGAGAGCCTATTCTTGTTAAGATAAGTGGAGTTTCTTGAAAGTCCCATTTTGGGACTACAGTGGGGCTCTATGATTAACCTGCCTGACTACAAACCTGTACAATGGCTGCTCTGCCGGGTTTTTTTTTTTTTTAAACATTTTGTTCTCTCTATTGGAGCAAGCTAAATATCATATATACTTGCAGTTGTGGTTCTTTTACTTTTGAAGGATGAAATATTGAACTGAGCAAGAAGAAAAAGAAGAATACAAGAGAAGAAAGTTCTGATTTCTTCATTAACAGTCCAGTTCCACCAGTATTTTCTATTGAAATATGCAGGAAGTCTGATTTTGAGGAAGTCATGGCCTCTAGTAGACAAGACAGAAACTTAAATGTTTCTAATATTGAAGACAAGATTTGTGCCTAATTCTTCATCTTGATATGCTTCCTGGCACCCAGTGCTTGCACATGTCTAGTACCCAATAGATTCCAATTGATTGAGGTTTATAAATATAAGACTCAATGGAAAGAATTAATAATTAATCTCAATACCTGTCTGATTACTATCATATTTGGCATTATCTGACCATTTTGCATTTCTTAATGTTTCTTTTCTTAGAGATTATACATACAGATGTAGATGCAAGTACAGTATTTACTTATAAATAGGTGCACAGACACACAGACACACAGAGAAACAAGCTCACACACACACACACACACACACACACACACACACACACATGCAAACACACATTTTTCAGAAGCCAAATCACAAAAAAAATCCCAATATAAGGTTCAGTGCTACAATTCTATTGCCTCATTCCAATTTGATCTTCTTCTCTTCTGCTAAGTGAGTCCTCTTTGGACTGTGAACTCTAGAGAGTAGAGGCTCTGTCTGACTCATTTCTGTACCTCTGGTATTCAGCACAAGGTCTACCACAGAACTGTCCCTGAGTTATTTTGATTGCATAGCCAAGAGAAACAGATTTGGTAGTGTTGAATTCTAGGACCACATAGAGTTTGATGTAATCAGGTCAGATGTGTGAGCTTTCACTACTTATCCTCGCTTCTGTTTCTCTCGAATTTCTTCCGATTGCTCATGAATGGCTGAAATTACTTGAATGGGTGGATACCTAACTTTAAAAAGTAGTTTTAAAATGAGAAATAAAAATGTTCAGACTAGCCAGGAAAGTGCCAGTGATACTGATTTATGTTGGTTTAGTCAGTGTTTTTTGAACTATGTGGCCAAGTATGTTTGATCCTCACAGTTGGCCTTCTGTAGTAGAGAAAAAATTATTCCCGCTTTATAGACATGAAAGTTGAGACTCATAGAATTTAAATGAAGCCCTGGTCCACACTGGTTTAATGGCAGAGCTTGTATCAGTGATAAGGACCATAAAGTAGCTGGGCTAGTAAAAGGGCAGAAGACTGAGAATTTCATACAGTGCAAGACAAAATTTCTGGTTTGTCAGTTTTTGGATGAGTTTCTCTGGGATAATTCTTCAGTTAGTTTCAGGAACACTAATTCTTATTTGTAAGCAGAAAATTCTAGTATGCCAAATAAGCCTGTGCAAAGTCATAAAAGCAGCATACATTTTTTTTTCTTTTTTTGTGGCATCTTTATTGCCCCAAATCACAGTGGTCTTTTGGCCTGCATCTGTTTAACCTAACTCCTCCAAATCATCTTGTCATGACCTCTTTCTTTTTCTTTTGGTACTGAGGATTGAACACAGGGGAATTCTATCTCTGAGCCACAACCCCAGACCTTTTTATTTTTTGTTTTAAAACAGGGTCTCACCAAGTTGTTGTAGGTCTTGGTAAATTACTGAGGCTGACCTCAAACCTGTGCTCCTCCTGCCTCAGCCTCAAAACTACTGGGATTACAAGTAAATGTCACTGCACCCAGAGTAACTATGACTTTTTAAAGTATTGTCATCTTGTTTTTTCCTTATTGCCATGCTTATTCTCTGTAGTCATTATGATCACCAACACGCATTGCTATCAGAATCAATGGGCAGATATTAAGGAAAAGAGGAAGGATGGGAAGAGCTGGTCAATAACTGATGTAAAAGTGCCTAAAATAATTTTCCATAATACTTAAGGAGTAGTAATGAGCCATTTGAAGAGTACTCAATTAATAGCTGCTTAGATACAAAGGACAGTGAGAATCAAGGCTTTATGGGTATGCAACCTGTGCAGTCACATAAAGCCCTTCATTTAGAAGGCTCCATGCTTTGGTTAATGATATACTATTATCTTCTTGAAAGTCTTGACAAATTATGAACAGAAAGCCTACATTTTCATTTTTTTACTGGGTCTCACAATTTATGTAGCCAGTCCTGCAAGAAGTCATTTCAAAGGCAAATAAAGCATCAAAGAAACAGCAAAACAGAACAGCTGAGAAGGAGCTAAAATTAAAGAATGGCTGCCCTATATAAACTTTTACACTTGAACAGAAGGTTTTCACATTCATATACCTGTGTGGGAAGCCTTAGAATATCCAGGGAAACAGCCTGGAAAGACCATTACTGCTATTTGTACCAATAAAGCCTCTTTCTCCCTATTATACTACCAATACCCTCTTTCTCTCCTCTTCTTAGTCTCTTCTTTTCTTCAGTGTTTTTCTTTCTCTTATTATCTTGATATTTACAAATAGTCAAATTTCCAGTCCCAAAATTGATGTTTTTAATATTAAAATCTTCTTAAATTTTCCTCAATAATTTATCAAAATTTAGTTTTCTTTTTACTAGTTTCTCAGAGATCAGGACCAAACTGTTTAAATAGAAACTAATATCAAAAACTAGTATCTAATATACTAAAATTCATTAGCAGCCAAATGTGACTACTAGATCCTATCCTAATCCTTCACTTAAGGAAAACTCTTCATATGAATTTTAGGATGTCCGTGGATAGGAGAGATGTGTTTTAGGTTTCTCTGTGGAATTCAGCCACACTTGTTTGAGGATATGCATCTTTCCTCAAACATGAATACACAATGTCTGTACTCCAGGCCCTTGCAAAAACTATGCCCTGGACTCCATATCTACTAATTAACAAAATGAGTTATTTCTCAAAATTGTACTTTGGGATGGTTATTTAGAGAATGCATAGTCTATTCATTCCTCTATGAATTATTGGAATTATTACTGAATCAATATTTATCAGAAAGAAGCTATCCTTGGAAGAGATTAGTTTGAATTATTTGGTCTGATTACAGTTGACATTAACTGAGACATGTTTTTAACATTTTATCTAGAACCAGCACATAAAACAACCTAACAAAAGTGTTTATGTATTTACTTTTAGAGCTTTTACTTTATTGAGACCACTGGCCATGGCATCTATTAATTTCCCTTTTTTGAGCTCTACAAGTGCTCCTTTAAAGAAATAATTTCTGTTTCCTTAGATAAGGGTAGGTATGTTTTATATAAAGAATATGAGTCTTTGTTTTGCTGTGGCTGTCAGAAACTCAAGGTCAAGTTCTTGACTGAACAATATTTTCTGTCTGAGCCCTTCGGGCCAATCCCATGTGCTCTATTTTCCCTTCTGCTAGCTTTGACCCATATTTCTAATCTCTATTTTATATTGTAGTCTTTAATTTAACAATTCTATGGTTTACATGTCCTCATGTCACTTCAGATCCTTTGTGGAATAAAGTGTGATACAAAATAATATTAAACATAAACAGACATACCATAATATCACAAATTGCTTATGTAGACCAAATGAAAAGCCAAGTGCCAATTTCAGGCACTGGATTATAGATCAAGCAATACTTTTGGTTAATAGAGTGATTTTTCTAAATATATGATTCAGAAAGGCCCTCATTTTCCATAAGAAAGAGCAATCCTGTCTGGTGAGCCCAGACCATGGCTTGAGAATGAAAAGTAACAGTACTCAGAACTCAAGATTTAGACATTCCAGTCTCAATTCTTATACTCACTGTGGATCATTGAGTTTATCTGGGTTCTGGCTTCCAATATCTCTAAGAAAGAAAAAAAAGTATTTTTTTGTTAATAAAGTAGATCAATTGCACAAGAATTTAATAAAGTTTATATTGATTCATTAATATTTTAGGAAAAAAGGAAACAATATTTTGATTGTAAAACACAATTACACTTCAAAATAAATATGAAATTTAAAAAATAGTTATTTAAATGATGAAGATATTTTCCTCACAGAGTTTCTCCAAGAATCATAAATAAAATGATAAATAAAATTCTGAATTATGATTGGTGAAATGCTACCCAAATATAGGTACATGGTTGTTGATAGTGTATTCTTCACTGCTTCCAAATTCTGTATTTTAATTTTACCTTTTGAAAAAATTTAATCTTAGGTGGATGTGGTGGCACATGCCTATAATCCAGGGAGGCTGAGATAGGAGAATCACAGATTCAAGGCCACCCCTCATCAACTTAGGAAGACCCTTGGGAACTTAAGACCCTGTTTCAAAATAATAAATAAATAAATAAATAAATAAATAAATAAATAAATAAATAAATAAATAAATAAATTGATTGATTGTCTGGGGGTATAGCTTAGAGATGGAATGCTCCTGGGTTTGATCCCCAATATACCCCTAACAAAAAAGAAATGTAATTTTTCCTTATAAGGATTTGTTCTGGGGATGAGAAAACCACTTAAGTGAATTAAATGTAGAGAGTTCTATTTGTAGTTCCATGTGAGCTTGCACTTTCAGAAATCAGAAGCAGTCTGTGAGGACTTGGTGCCTCTGCAGGTACTGAACACTCTGACACGTCTAGAGGATGACAAAGAGAGGATTCCGCCATCTCAGAGAGTTGGATGTAACCTTTAGACCCAGTTATAATGCTTAGATTTGATCATTTTTTCTCTTTGCTTTGTTTTTAAACAAAATTCTTTCATTAATCCGGGCATGGTTGTCCTTCATGGTTTATAGTACCATGAAATCCCTTTAAAACTGAATGTACTGTGTGGGGAGGTCTTTAAATGCATTTCCAGACCCTGCCCTGAGTGTTCTTTAGCACTCAATTTGCTAAATATCTTATTTCTGACTGTGAGCTACTGAAGGCCAGGAAACAAGGATTTTTTTTTTTTTTTAATTTCTGCTCCTACTATTTAGTTTACAATGGACAAAGGAACCTTAGTAAATCCTTAGTAATTAATTGAAAAAGCTATAGTTTGACCATTTGTGATGACTCGGGATCTAAGATGGTTTTCACTTTATTTAATTTTCACAACACAGTGAAATTATGGCAGTATAATATTTGTTTTTATTTTATTTATTTATTTATTTATTTATTTATTTATTTATTTATTTATTTATTTATTTGTGTGGTACTGGGGATTGAACCCAGAGGCATTCTACCTTTGAGCTATATCCCCAGCCCAATTTTATTTCTTATTTGGAAACAGGGTCTTGCTAGGGTGACAAGAGTCTTACTACTTGCTGAGGCTGTCCTTGAACCTGCAATCCTCCTGTCTCAGTCTCTCAAGTACTGGGATTACAAGCATGCGCCACCATACCTGGCATATTTGTTTTTAAAGATGAGAAACACAGCCTCTGAAAGGCTAAATTCTTATTCATCTGAGAAGTGGAGGAGCTGAGATGCCAATGTACATCTTTGTAGCTCCAAAAAGCCCACCTCTCTGAACAAAATTGCAGATTATGAAGGAAGAGAGTCCTCTGGTTCTCAGGGTACAAAATCTGCTAAAAATAGGTTAGCTCTACTCTGAGAAGACCCACTGGACGTGGTAGTGGGCAATAGGGTAGGGGAAAGGGACAAAAAGTATTTATTGGGCGTATACCATGTGCTAAGAATTATATTAAGCTCTATCATGGATGTTTCCTAAACTTATCTTCTCTATAATCCTCAGATAACTATTCTTATTCCTTTTTTTACCAAGGAAGAATTTGAATCTCAGAAAGGTTAAGCAGTTTATCCAAAGGAAGGTAGTCAGCAGGTGACAGACCCAGGATTCAAACCAAATTCATGATGACGAGACCATGTTTATTCTACCACATAATGATGGAAGGAAATTGAAGAAACGAGAATAATTTTTCACAGAACATTTCACACAAGAAAGAGTGACCAGGAAAAGCAACAGAAGAAAGGAAGTATAATTCAATTCTTGAGAGATTAATCTTTTTTGGTTTCCAAGTTCCAGTTCATTTCAGCCCTAAGAACAATGGGTTCTGAACATTAAGACTGAAGCCTGTAGCTATTTGAGAATGTGTCTGAGATGGTGTAATCAAGGTGACCTTCCTGCAGTTTGTTTTAAAATAGAACCAATGAACTTTAATAGCTATCTGTGGGCCAGATATTTATTACACAGCCATGCTTCACACTGGTCTACTTAAGGTTTTCTCTGCCCTTTGGAAGAAAGCTAAACTAAAATGTTTTGAAGCTATGCTTATAAGACAAGATTCTTACTCTTTATTCTTTAGATAAATAGAAATAATTGCATAGGATTGCAAATAAAAGTGGGGAAATGTTGATAGAAAACAACTCAAATGTCTTTCTTAGCACTGTGTTAAAGGAGTATCTTTGGAATCTTAGACAACCAGGCTTTCCTGCTGGTTAAATTACCTCCAACAAAGTAATCAAGAAAGAGTAAGTTAAAAGAATTTCTCGGAAGTTAAGCAGTCTTTCAGTGCAGTCATTTCTCCCAGCTCTTATGTAGATAGCAAATATTCCACTGATTGGGGGCTCTAGGTATTTTTACATGGTAGTAGGTTTTCTTTTATACATATACTAAATCCTTTGCCTAAATTAACAATTAAGAATCATTTATCCATGCAATCCTTACATTAGCCATGCATTTTCTTAAATGAGTTTCACCATATGATATACTTTTTCTTCTCCATCACTAATTTTGCTTCTCTTATGAACATCATGGCTTGGGGTAAAATCATGAAAAATATCTAGAGATTTTAATCTCTTTCCAGATACTAATTTTATCTGTGACCTTGGCAAAATCACTATTATTTCAAGTTACCAACCTTGGCAACAGGAGAAAATTTGGCTATTCTGAGACCTCTGAGGTGGAACAGAGGGTTGAGTCCCCGGGAGAAACATTTAGGGGCAGTAGCTAGATATAGAACTTGAAAAGTAAGTTTAAATCCATGTCATGGAAGGAGTTTTGCCAAATGGCCTGTCTACCTATGTTTTTGTGGTATCTCTTTCGATAGCAAAGACTAAGATTTTTATAGGTATTATAAAGGAGAAAGATAAGGGTGTCTCCCAGTAGCACAGAACAATGGAAATTAGATTTTTCTGAAGTTTAACTTAAAATTGATTAGAAGAGAGGTATACCAAGTCACCTTATAAGTACCACCAGATCCATGAGATTGTTTAACTTATATATTCTAAGAAGATTGCATTGTCTTTCAATGAGTGTCTTCTCAATGAATGAGCTGTTTTAGGAGACAGCCAGAGTGGCCATGAAGGAGCCACTACAAGGAGAAGATTCTAATGAGGAAGTTAAACTCTATTTAATAAGTAATTTTAAATCATCACCTTGTATCTGGTACGAAGGCATGGTCTGATAAGGAGATGCTATGAGACAGTATAAAGATAATTGAAGCCGGGCGTGGTGGCGCACGCTTGTAATCCCAACATTCAGGAGGCTGAGACCGGAGGATCCGGGTTCGCGGCCAGCCTCAGCTACCTAGTGAGGCACTCCGCAACTTAGTGAGACTCGGTTTCAAAATAAAGAATAAAAATTAAGACTGGGGGTGTAGCTCGGAGGTAGAATGCCCCTGAGTTCAATCCCCAGTACCGCAAAAAATATATATATAAAATAAAAAATAAAATAAATAAATAAATAAATAAATAAATAAATAAATAAATAAATAAAATAAAGATAATTGAAAGTAAAATTTATTTGTATCCAGAAGGCCTTTTCTGGAATCAGCCTCTTCCCTTACCTAGCTCTGTAACTTTGGGCAATTCACTTCACCTTTCTGACATTTAGTTTTCTGACTACTGTCCACTGTCAAATTTACTATTTTATGCCCGCTTTTAAATTTTATCTTTCTATGTTACTGGACAACTTTTGTTAATGCCACAATCTTGCCTACACTGTCTCGCCTGCCCTTGGTTTAGTGCAAATCAGGATACCTCTGTTGTTATCCACTATTCTAATTCCTGGTGCTTTCCAGGAATAAGCCCACATTCCTCAATCTCTTGGTCACTGATTTTGATTGCCCCTGCCAGCTGCCTACAGCTAATCTGCCTCCTTTGTTTGAACTCAGAAACCATTGTGAGTTTCTGAGGTCCCAGAATGCACAAGTGATTGCTTCAATTCTCAGTCTCCCATCAGGTACCTAAAAGGATCACATGAAGGAGAAAGTACATGTAAATAGTGTAGCTTTAGGAGGCAGGAACAGAATCAATACAGAGAAATGATAGAAAGATATAGTTTGACAGTCCTAAATATTAGCATCATTAAATGATGATTGAATTCCTTATAAGGCAGTGAACTCCCTATTACTAGAACTGTTCAACCAGAGAATAAGCACCTTCTGATCTAAGGAAGAGGATTTTTCCCCTAGTGGAAAGATTGGATTAGATGGCCTTTAAGATCTCTTCCAAGATGAATATACTAGGCTTTTATGAACATCTCAATAGATGAGTGCTTAGAAAGTGACAAATGACAAGACAGAATCTGTAACACAGTCCCCATACTTGAAACAGACAATATCAGGAAAGAGTCTGTGGGCACTGACACATTCAACTAAAAGCAAGCGTTTGTTCATTCATTCAGCTGTCTTTTATGGAGTGCATACTATATTCTAGGCATAGTACTATAAACTGAGGATTCAGGAGAAATAAAGATTTGTTCCAGCCACCAAAGGAGTATAGGCTAATGATGAAGACACATAGGTAAACAAATATACATCATATATCATGCTTAGGTCTCTACAGGAAAAGCAAACCAAGTGTGGTGGAAGCACAGAGGAGAGAGAACAACTTCTTGCATAGGTTAGGGATAATATCAGAGAAGGGTTTGATCTCAAAGTGTGAAAGAGTTCAATAAGATAAAAATAGATCAAAGACCTGGAAATTAGACCAGAGATTTGACTACTTAAAGAGGTAATAGGTCCAACACTCCAACATATAGGCACATAGAGTGCCAACAGAATGGAGAAGAGCTTTGCCAGCTACTCCTCCAATAGAGGGCTAATATCTAGAACAAAGAATTTAAGAAACTTACTGCTAAAAAAATACACAACTCAATAAAAATGGGCAAGTGAACTAAATATACACTTCACAAAAGAAGACATACAAATGGCCAATAAGTATATGAAAAAAAAATTAACATCCTTAGCAATTAGGGAAATGCAAATCAAAACTGCACTGAGACTCTATCTAACCCCATGCTGGCAGGAATGTGGGGAAATATGTATTCTTATACACTGTTGATGGGATTTCAAAAACTGGGAATGGATCCACCATATGATCTAGCTATACCACTCCTAAGTATCTTTCCAAAGAAACTGAAATCAGAAAGTTATAGTGATAAATGCATATCCTTGTTTATAGCAGCATGATTTACAGTAGCCACATTATGGAACCAATCTAGGTGTCCATCAACAGATGAATAGATTATGAAATTACGGGATATACACACAATGGAATTCTCCTCAGCAATAAAGAAGTGCAAAATTGTGTCATTTGTAGGAAAATTAATTGACCTAGATAAATTAATTGAGATTAACCAGTCACAGAAAGGAAAGGTCACATGTTTTCTTTCTTTCATAAGTGTTACCTAGAGAGTAATTGGAATACAAGAGGGACTTTAGATAATGGAGGAGAAACCCCAGTGGAGCAAGGGAGGTGGTCCATGGGAAGGTGGTGGTGGGGAAAGGGAGAATTAACAAAGGAGGCACTTCCAATGACCTTGTGTACATAAGTAAGAATACCAATGCCCATCTCAATATTATATGTGGGGAAGGAGAGAGTGGTGAGGCAGCTTGGGGGAAGCTCACCAATGCTGTGTTCATGTATTTCCCTACTACGCTGAACTATATTATGATGTGAGACTACAATGCACCAATAAAAGTATATTAAAAATGGAAACTGGTCATGCATTTTCCAGGTAGAATGTAGAAAGGCATTTGGATGTAAAAGAGCAAAGTGCATTCAAGAAAAATAAAAAAGGAAGAGGTAAATGGGGTGGAGGAAAGAAAAGACAGGAACTTGGGCCAAAATTGGAGAGGCACAATTCTTCCAAACTTTTAGGTTATAAATTATGTAGCCAACACAGAACAAGAACTGCGAAGTGTAGTCCTCTCTAGTCTCTGCTTCATCCTTTTCTGTGTGCAGATGTCTTGATGTGTTAGAGTGAGTCATATGCTTACCTGCCATCCACACAAGCATATTTCATTCTGACTTCCAGTGTTCCACACTGCAGAACCTGTTAGGAGGGTTATTGTGTGAGAAGAGTTTACAAGGCTGGCACTCACTTCCAAAGAATGGATTATGAACCCACAGGAAGCCAGATGATTATTTCAAGGGAGTTCCAGATTCAGACATGGCTGTGTACTTATTGTCAGTACTCTGAATCAACAGTATGTCTCACAGAGATGTGGATTCAAATGGATAGTGATGCTGCTGTGATTAATAAAATGCAGATTCATTTGAAAGCTTTACTGATTCAATTGTAGCCTTTTTCCATTTATTGTAGTCTCACATCATAATGTAGTTCAGAGTGATAATGACATACATGCACACAGCACTTGGTGAGCTTCCCCCCATCCTGGCTCCCTTCCAAAGTTCTTAATTAACTAAAAACACAAAAATCCTATTTCTAGGAAAGTTTAAGAAAAGTCTCGGTACTTGGAAGGCCTTTATTGGCATCCAGTGGTCTAACTGGGAGAAAATTAAATTCAAATTTTTACTTTGCCCCTTTACCCTGCACTTTCCACATTGCATTGTAATGTACTGTCAGTGTGTCTCCTTCACTGTGAGCTTCTCAGAGTTATATATAGTCATATGTCTTACCAATCTTCATGGCCTCCAGAATCTAGGAGTGATACTGACAACGTAATGAAAGTCAGTAGATGTCTTTATATCTAATTTTTGTACTGTATCTTGTAGATATATGACCTTAGGCAAATAATTTAAAGTTCCTGAACCTAAGTTTACTCATGATAAATGGAGGATAATACTGTCTTATATTGAAGCTTTTTTTTTTTTTTTTTCTGGTGAGGATATAGGACAGCAATGTATATAATAGGATCTAACACAGCCTGGCAGATTGCAAGTGATCAAAAATATTTGTTTTCTTTTTCTCCTTCCCTCCTTAGCATTTGATGGTGGCACACCCCTGTAATCCCAGTACTTGGAAGGTTGAGACAGGAGGATCACAAGTTGGAGGCCATTACACAATAATTTAGCAAGACCCCATTTCAGAGTCAACAATAAAATGGGCTGGGAACATAGTTCAGTATTAGAATGCCCCTGTGTTTAATCCCCAGCACCCCAGCACCCCAACACACACACACACACACACACACACACACACACACACACACGCGTGCACACATCCTAATTTTTTTCAATCAAGCAAATTAAAATTTCATATTTACATGTTTGAATAACTATCAATGGAGTAGTGAATAAGTTTGGGATGGGAACAGGAAGAAAGGTTGGGGGAACAAGGAAAAGAAACAAATATGGCCATAGGAAGGAAAGTTACAGGAATACTTCAGTAGTATAGGTAAGAGAAGATGAATCTTGAATAGAGGTAGTGGAGGTGACAATAAAGATGAGGAAATGAAACCCAGAGAAAGTAAAACTTGGGGGTAGGGGGACTGTTCCTTAGAATGATAGTGGAATATCTTCCCTCTGGTGTATAAGTCAGGAAAACAATGGCTATAGAGTTAAGGGAACAGTGAAGCCTCTTTGAAGAATCCGGAGTGATGGAGTTTCTTCCTTAAGGTTAGATATGGGAAGAGCACCTGAAGAAGAGTGTTAGAAACTGCCCAGTGGGCAAGAACAGAAGCACCACAAACTCTTGGGAACAAAGAGGAATTAGTCCTGAGAATGTTTAGGGATCCTTACATGGCTTTGGCAGTTTACATACTATCCAATGAACTTATACATAGGACTACTTTAATCATCAAACACCGCCCCCCCCCAAACAGTAACAATAACAACAAAAACCCAAAGAGACTCTTCCATCCACAGTTCATCTTTGGGAAATGTCATCACCTGTTACCCATATAATGGAGGCTGCAGAAACTACCCCTGATAGTGACCATCAATACATTCACAAGGAATATTCAAGAGCTGTTGAAAGATTTTATTCTAGATTTTGCCCTTTAAACCAGCTCAACCATAGATTCTCCTCTTATTTTTAGCTTTGTATCTCCATTTGAAAAATGATTTTAAAAAGCAATATACAACTGATCAATCATGCAAACAAGGCAAAACTCCCACAGAGCTCATAAGGAACAGAACAAAGATTATTTTTGTCTGTCTAGTTAGAATTTGCATATTCTGGATTATTTCTGACAAGTTCCTTGTGGCTTTCCTGAGAGACAGACCAAAAAAAAAAAGAAAGAAAACAACAACAAAACAGCAACAAAAAACTCCATATTTTATCTACATATAAGTAGAAGAAAATAAAAGTTCAATGGAGAAAAATGAAGTAAGGTCTTTTATTTCTTCAATTTCTATTTCAACAATTATGTGACAAGTTATCAAATGGCAGTGAAGTGTGGTCCCTCTCACTGATGGCTGCAGACAAATAAGAGCAAATAATTCCCTTTCATCTTGATAGGAAAGAGGCTGAGAATTACTTTCATCAACCTTGAGAAATGTTTCAACAATCAGTATAGTTGATATTGCCTTTTTCCCTTACCCACTTTTTGAACTTCACAGCTTTTAGGTCACAGTCCCATGCCAATCTTTTGCTAAATAGGAGGCTTTTACTAGTGTCACATTACCACCAAATGGTGTCCTATACTATAAACATAGCAGTTTTCTCTTATAAACATAGTCCCCAGTGTGTCTGTGTATAAGAGTAGACAGGGAACCTTAGCAATCTGCATGGTCATGGAGAGCCTTTCTGTTCCACCAGCAATTGAACTTCTGTCTTGTCATAGTCCTTGCCGTAGTCCAATTTCCCACAAGGATCAGAAAAGACTGGTGCTCAAGTCTGAATCTCAGCTCCTTTGGCCCAAATTCTGACACCTGCCTCAAATTAGTTCCCTTCCCTGGTGAAGCAAAATCCTCTCCCTCTATCACCTTGAATGAACTGATCTCTCAGAATCTTTCCACCTGCTTGATTTTAGACTTACCAGCTACTTGCATCCCATGCCCATGCCACTTGTTTACCACAGGAAGCCCCTGAGACAAAATTCTCCCAAATCACCCTGGCCTTACCCTTGGGCATTAGGTAAATGGGTTATTTCTCAACTTTTTTTTTCTTTTCTGGTTCTTGTCTATCCCCACTCTCCATTGGCCAGCATCAATGAAGTTTGTTCCCAAACAAATGGGCCAGACACCTTAGACATGCTATTACTGTAATTTCATACACCATATTCAATCTATTTATATTTTTGCCTCCCTAACTAGTTTTTTTTTTTTTTTTTTTTTTTTTTTTTTGCGGTACTGGGGATTGAACATTCTACCTCCAAGCTACACCCCCAGCCCTACTTTTTATTCTTTATTTTGAAACCGAGTCTCACTAAGTTGCGGAGTGCCTCACTAGGTAGCTGAGGCTGGCCGCGAACCCGGATCCTCCGGTCTCAGCCTCCCGAATGCTGGGATTACAAGCGTGCGCCACCACGCCCGGCTCCTAACTAGTTTTGAATTTGAATAGGGAGTTTTAGTTATTTCTGTGATTCCAGAAAAATAGATTAATAAGTGATTGTTAAATTTAGAAGTTTTATGAAAGGGGTTTGGTGTACAATGTAAATAAAACCTGAGATATTGAGGGCTCATCCCTAGGTTGGGGACACAGGACCTGCCTGCCATGATTGACTACAGCAGATGATTAGATCTTTTCATGCCTGTCTAGAGGGAATACCTTGGGATAAAGAGTTAGAGAGATCCTTGTAGATTGCAGGAGACAGAGGATTCTTTCTAAGAATGTGTATATACCGACCTGTCCCAATCTAAAACCTCTTAGTTCACTTAAAGCTCCAAAGTGCTTGAGTTTCTGAGATATGTTTTAAAAAGCCACATTAAGCAGACATTCAGCATCTTTCTGGCTATCAAGGAAGTAAATGTGAGATAGATATGGGGTGAAGGGACACATTTGGTTATCATTCTATACAGCTTAAAGATAATTATAATGATTACCACATTGTTGTACTAGTAGCAGTTATCAGATTTTATCTATTTACTCTTCTCTACTATTAAGGGATAAGGACAATGTTCAACATAGATAAAACATGACACATTGTAGATATTGAATAATTTTTGCTTGAAAAAATGAAATTCATGCACTGATATTAAATTTAACATCTGGAAAAATAAGAGTATGTCCTTTAATTTATGAAATGATAGAATAATAATTAAAATTAAATATTTTATCATTTGTTTTTAGAAATGGAGCTCTATTAGAAACATGCATAAATTAAGGGAAAAGGTGCATATGCTGGTGTTACCATTAACCTAGTTGCTATGAATTAATAGAAAATTCAATTCTAAGTAGCCATCAAGCACTAAAGACGGTATGATAGTTTAGATAATTCTTGTCAGAACAGAAGAAACATGCTAATTCTTCAGGGAGTAATTTTTTTACCTGGCAAAAGTTTTTCATGTAAGCCTTATAAGTCTTTGTACAAGGCCAAATTAGGTAACATAATTGTCACCTCAGGAGAGACAACTTTTGGCAGAAGAAAGGGTCATCAGTGACATGAGAGAATGTTGAAGACAATATCTGAATTTCCAGGTTCCTGTAATTAGAATTTGTTTTCCTTGTTTTGGTTTAGTTTGCAACAATGAAAGTAAGGCTTTATTTAAACAACAACAACAACAACAACTAAACAACAACTAAACTTTCCTGAATAAGGGGTAGTAGCTTGTTTAAACATTTTTTTTTCAGTTGAAATCCATCTGAAAGTTATCTATTCTATATTCTACATGGCTAATACAATTTTTGGAAGATTGAATGTCCAAATTGACTTTATCAAGTTCAAGCATAGTCTATCTGAGCTAATTTAACGGTTTCTTCAGTGGACCCTTATTTGTAAAATTTATCTGTCGATATGCCCTATCTCTGTTGAATGACAACTGACAAGACAAATCAGGAGAAAGACAACTGTCAACTGTAATCCACAGACGAGGGTACTAGTTGTCAACCTCTCTTTGGCATTATTTATCCAAGATGGATATATCATAGCTCAATGAGAAAAAAAAATCCTCTTTCTTTTCCACAATGTAGTTTTCTCTGAGTTTCATTCTTAACTGTGAATGGAGGAAAGATTGTGACATGGACACAGGCAGATTTGTGTCCATGCCCAGATACACTACTCACTGTTTATATGAATAGAGGAAGTCAGTGAAAATCATTGAATCTTAGTTTCACCATTAGTAAAATGGGGATCAAAACAGCTACTTCACAGATTTCTTGTGGCGATTGAATGATGTAATACATGGAATTCCTCTAGTCCATGGCCTGGAACAATATTTATGTGGTAAATGGCAGCTGCCAGGGTGATGATGATGACTTTATGTAAAACCGATAGTTCAAACCCACTCTAAATTGTTGTTGTGAGCTGTTCTTACATATCTGTTATGAGTTAATTGCATAGTAGTTAACTGTTTACTTGCTGGTCCCCCTCACCACATGAAGAGCTTCTTCTATGGGACACTTGCATAACTGACCAGCAGGTGTTTAGAAATAGAAGAATGAAAATTTACTATTTGCTTTGAAATAACAATAGCAACAGCAATTACTACTACTATTACTATTCTTCATTGAATTTTTCTAGTTACCAAGAACAGTGCTAGGAATTTTCACATATATTTACTTTTAATAAAAACCCTGTAATATTATTACCCCTATATTTCAGATAAAGAATAAATACAGAGTTGTGATCTTGTTGACAAATCAGGTGACTTAATTTCCCTCACCTCTTTTTTCCCTTATGTCAAAAATACATTTTAGTTTATTTTTCTCTCAATTACCAAAAGAATCTGAAATTGTGGGTTTCTCATGGATAAATGAAAATGGTTGTTCTAACTTACCTGCATACTTCTACAATTGAAATATTCTCTGAATGTATAAATCGAAAATAAGAGAGACATTTCAGAGTATTGCCATCCTATGGCAGCAATGGAAAAGCTACTAATACAAGCAATAGGAATTTTAAAAGCAATTACATGGATTGGATGGAATGTTGTTTATTTTTTATTTATTTATTTTTTTGTCCCTGAGAGACATCTTGCCTATATACTAGGGATGCTGATGGGTCCTAAGCAGGACACCTATTTGGCAGGGTAATTTGAAGTGATAGGTGGAAAATTAATTTTCTAAAGAGGAAAGGGCAACATCTGGAAAGAAAAGAATATTATGTTGCTACTTCCAAGGTCCATTTAAAAACAAAGGAGTGTAAAAATAGCATTTTCAGGGTGGAGAAGCAATACACTTCCAAATAACTTTAGCAAGAGAAATCTGGAGCCAAGAAATGGTACAATTATAGCTTCACAGGATTTGCAGCAGGGCAAGGTAGGGTCTATTATTTGCTCAGAGGATTTTGGAAGTCCAACTTAAGTTCAGTATTTGTGGAACTTCACCCAAAGACATTTCATGATGGAAGTGACAACATTTATATTCATTAAGCCAGAACTAATAGTATGATGTTTTGTCCACAATTTGGGGGAGGAGAGAGGTGGTAAATGATTAATGTATTGTCAAATAGTTAAGGATGGAAAATTTTTTTAAAATAGAGTATCCATATCTAATAAGGACTTCTGAGAATACAAAAGCTTGTTAAGGCATATAGTACATTTTAGATGGTCTATTAAAATATTTTATATGAATGCTCCTAGTGTGTTGCTATTGTTTATGGAGGCTGTGAGACAGAGACCTCTTTGGAGTGTGTATGGAAATGGTAAATATAAAATCCCCTGTTTAATAAAGCAAATGACTTATGTTCCTTTGAGTATAGTGACCCAACCACTTTGCAGTTTGTCTTGTGGTCAAACCCTGGTGCAACTTAGCAGTTCCATGATGTGAGGCAGGTATCTTACATTGTTCAAATATAAATTGGGGAATAAAAATCTAATTCTCAAGTTCTTTTTATAAGAGATTAAATGAGATCATACATATACAAGATGCTAAGCATGTGTTCTGGACATGGTAAGAACTCACTTAAATGTAGCTCAACTTGGGCAGTTAGCCAACAGCATCTAGATAGTGACCCCAAAAGAAAATTATCTGGAAATCTGCAGATGAGTACAACTATGACCCCCTAACCAAATATCTCTGCCTTCCTTCCTGGACATAAATGGAGTTTACCTTTTCATTGGCAGCTATTTATTTTAAAACCCTGTATTTTAGGTCTTAAGTATACATATGGCAGTAATACACTGGGGAAGTCCAGTGCTCTTATGAATTTTGTCCTCTTGGCTTGGTTATACTCGCCTTCCGATTTCCCTGGCTTGGTCTCTCTCCTTCACCTGTATTCCCCATCTACTGTTAGTATAAGCTATTTGGAACACAAGTCAAATCATGTTGATTCCATTCCAAAAAAATCTCAAATAAGATTTGTCTTTGCCTGTAGGATTAATTTTTTTTTAATTTGTAGGCCTAGATGTCAAGGTTGCTTCATCTTGAGTAATTTCTCACCTCACAGTCCTTGTCAAAGAATATTAAGATGGAGAGAGAAGATCCTTGTTGCCCTTTCCCCACCATACTATGGTATCCATATTTGAGCCCTTCACTGTAAACTTTATGTTGCTAGATAGAGGTCTAGCAGAGAGTGACAAGAAGTAGAACTTATTCCTTCTAAGCAAAATATTATTCAGTAAGAAAAGTGAAATTATACCAATAGGAAATTATTACTTTATCTGTATAGTTCTTTGCTCCTTGACTTTTTTCTTTCACATATGATTATTTTATTGGCTTATTAACTAAATTTGTATACTTTTATTTGGCACATTGTAATTATATATATTACTGGGATATGGAGTGATAGAAACATACATGTACATACCTCTTGGAGCATCCCTCCAGGTCCTACGTGCCCCTTACCCTTCCCTGTATACATCTTTGAGATTGGAATTGATAATTGTGTATGTATACATAGCATTATTTCAACTGTTGCACTCTTTACATCTCTGTCTTCCCCTCCAACCCCCCTATATCCTTCTATCACCCCATTAGAGTCTCTGCTCTTCTACCTGATGTTACCCTTATTTCCTAATTTCTTTCAAACTTCCGCATATAAGAGATAACATGCAACTATTCATTCTGGGTGTCTTTCTAAAGGAATGGAGGTCAGACTATGATAGTGATACAATTCACAATAGCCAAATTATGGAACCAGCCTAGGTGTCCATCAACAGATGAATGGATCACAAATCTGTGATACATACACATAATGGAATTTTACCCAGCCATAAAGAGTAACAAAATCATTTCATTTGCAGGAAAATGGATGGAACTCAAGAATATTATGCTCCTTGACTTTTAAAAATGTGATCCAAATTTCATTTCAAACTCGTTTACATGAAAAGATGTAAATCTGAGATGATACACATGTCAATTCTTTCCTCCCTATTTTATTTTTTAAAAATATACTTTATAGCATATATTTTAGTCTGTAACATGTTATGGGATATACATGTAGATAGTAAAAAAGGTTATGATAGTAAAGCAAATTAAGACTCCATTTCTTTTTTAAAAATTTTTTATTTTCGCAGTACTGGGGATTGAACTTGGGGCATTTTACCTTCGAGCTACACCCCCAATCCTATTTTTAGTATTTATTTATTTATTTATTTATTTATTTATTTATTTATTTATTTATTTTCTAGTACTGGGAATGGAATCTGGGGGTATTCTACCTCCAAGCTACAGCCCCAGCCCTATTTTTTATTCTTTATTTTGAAACAAGGTCTCACTAAGTCGCAGAGGGACTCACTAAGCAGCTGAGGCTGGCCGCAAACCTGGATCCTCCTGTTTCAGCCTCCAAAATGCAAGGTTACAAGTGTGCGCCACCACACCTGGCTCTAACATTTCATTTCTTAACTAATTCTGAGATAAGTAACTGAGTTGTTTTAAAATGTCAATTGATTGAACTTATTAATTGCTGCAGTATATGTACTTGTCGGTTTCCACAGTTCTGGGCAACTTTCTAAGGCCCCCAAGGGTGAACCCACTGCTTTTCTGTTTCATATGCCCTGGCACTTATCCTACTAGGGCTGTCTGTTTAGTTGTTTTACCCAGCACTGACTCACTCCCTGGTAATGAAGAGAATCTTCATCTGGTTTTCTTGGAAAATAGATTCAGGGTTGGGAGGGGTGTGTGAGTATAAGTGTGTGTATTTGCGCATGTGTGTGCCTACATGCATATGTGGATCCAACAAGAGCTAAGTTCTGACATATCACGAATAAAAGTTTCTCTCCTTGGAAGCCAAATCAGGCATGGCCCTGTTTTGGATTTCTTTGGAACAATGACTTGAATTTATTTTATATTTATAGCTGAAAGTAAATCTGTACATTACTCATAAAACCAGCAGCCTAGTGGGACAAATACTGTGTTAAGAGAAGAGAAAGATATCTTATGATGATGCCAAAGTCTTGGATCTCTCTGTAAGGCAATAAACAGAATGCATCTTCTCTGGGATAAGCATCATGTGTCCATAAAAGAGACAGTTGTGATAAACCCCTTGTCCTTCACAATTTGTCTTCAATTCCTCTAATTTCTAGCTATGTTTCCTAGTGCCTGAGAATTGTCTGCAAGGCTGGATAAGCTGAGCTGGAGGTGGGTTGCAATGGGAGAATATTGCTGATAGAGTGGGACTTAAAGCGTCATCCAGACAGACTGAGGAGGCAGCATCCCCTACAAGGAGAGCCAAAATCATCAGAATTGTTAATTAGAAGAAATAAATTACCAGTGAGATAGTGTATAGCCCAACGGGAAAAGCATAGACTCAGAGAGACAATCTGTTTTCAACTTGGCTCTACTATTTTCTATTTGTATGGTTTAGGGTGAGATATCAAATCTCTCTTCACCTGTTCCCTCATTTGAGAAACAGAAATAATGACAATTTAGTTTATAAGCATGTGATAGTTGTAAGAATTCAATGGAATTACACACACACACACACACACTCCCTCAGAAGAAGCTATGGAGCAAGTTAGATGATCTAAATCAGATAGATGTTATTTATTATCATTATATTTAATTGTAATAATAGGATAAAACGTAAGAGTTAGTAAAGGATAATAGAAAGAGAAAAAAATCAAAACAATACAGGGCAGAATCAGTGGCCAAAAGAATCAAGGTGAAGAATGTGTAAGGAGATGAGTATGTGTGTATGTGTGAGTGTGTGTGTGTAAAGATACTGCTTTTTTGTGATTTCTGGATCCTATTTGGAAGGAGAATTGACTCAATGGAGCACATCCTGGCTTTTTATCTCCTTCAAAGGAACATTATTCTGTCTTTTGATCTGACACTCTCCTTGAAATGTGTCCTACTAGTCATCCAACTGTGCTAAACCAATCAGTTGTACAGGACAGAATGAGAGTATTTGGATATTACCATTGATAGAATTCACTGGGTCAAGCTAGAATGGTCCAATGACAAGGTTATCACTCCAAGCCTATGTTATATCTGAGTCCTATCTAGAGTCTCCTGAGACCATTTTTAAGTAGTCTATTTTGCCAGTTGCACCTCCTCTGATAACAATACTTGGAAGAATCATTATCTTCCCACTCCCCTTATTCAGTGCTGACATGAATTTCTTATTCTGCCAAATTAGATTTTTTTCTAGAACCTTTGATCTATAGGTAAATCAGAGCAAAGATAGAAAGAAACCTGGAAATCTCTTCCAATGTGAAGCGACAAGATTCCTGAAAGTTTGTGGAAATCCATGAATTCAGTTAAAACATGATGAGAACAATGAGTATGTCTGTGAAGGGCTTTTCCATTTATAAGATACTTTTCCAAAATTTTACTACTTTATAATTTAGAACATTATACAATTATATGTAAGCATACCATAACATGTTTATGAAAGAAAATATAAAAGAGTGGCTTTTACAGTCACCTAATATAACTCCTTTGTTTTTCAGAAAAGGAACCATAGTCCACAGAGAAGCTGTGGTTCACTCTATTAGGATATGCTGGAATTGAGGCTTCTGCCAGTGTTTTTTACTACCCAGTTCAATAAACTTTTAAACAGGAACCTTCACTATCTAATTCTACTCTTGCCCCACTTTTCTAGTGTGACCAACCCTGGGAGTATAGAGAATTTAAGGGATTTATAATGCACATATATCTATAGTTTGTTTATACATGTGATCAGTTTCTAAGGAGGCCAAGTGTTTTTCATGCCTGAGAAGATGGTTAAGTGAGAATCAATAGAATTTAAATATAGATAGATGGAGGTTAAGGAACACAGGGAACATTGAAGAGGAAAATCCTTATTTGCAAAGGAAAAATTCTATGCTTCCCTCCTCTGTGCCCTTGAAAGGAGAAATATGGAACTTCTAGGGAATCACTTTGGCAATAAATTAAAGCCAGGTGAGAAGGAAAAAGAGATGTATTTGGGGGAAGATATTTAAATCAAATCCCCGGTTTGATGAGATGGAGTTGGTCTGCTTTATGGTTTATATCCCTACATCTTGATGCTCAGAGCACAGAAGAACCAGCCAAGACAAAGCCTGTTTGAGTAGTTGTGCCAAAGAAAAAGGGAAAGAGCATGTGATCAAGTGTCAAGAGACAAGAGCTCGGCTTCCTACTATCTGTATGACCCCGGGCCGACATTTTGCCTTCCTGATTCTCTGATGCCACTAGAAAAGCTGTGCAGACATGAGTTTCAGTTGTGATGAGTGCCCACATCTATGGTGCTCAGGTCACAAAACATGGAGATATTTTCAAGTGTCTTTGTAGAGAATTTGGAGTTAGGGTAGCTGGAATCATATTCTTTGTCTGTTGCAAGTTGTGAGTTACTAAAATTATTGTCCTTATCTGTAAAATGTGGAGTTTAGGAAGTATAAAATAGAAGAAAAATGTGAAAATGTGTTGTAATTAACAAAACATTAAATGTAAATGTATACGAATGGACTAATCTAGCCTATCCTGTTGATCCATATTACTTCTAGACTAGGTATCTTATTCTCACATCTAAATGTTAAATATTCTCCAAACTGGCCTTCCTGCTTTAAGCATGTTCTTTAAGCATCTGTTTCCTATATAATCTCTTTGAAATATAAATCTGTGCATGATAAATCTGTATATAATATTTCCCTGCTTAAAATGGATCAATGGTTCCGTTATATATGGAATACTCCTTAATGAAGCCTACATAGATTTGGGTTTTCAGACTGGCTCCACCACCAGCAAACTATGTACAGTACACAGTCTGTCTCTTACTGGCCCCTTTGTTCAAACTATTTTCTTATTGGAAATAGATTCTATATGCCAACCTGCTAAAACGTTCCATGTCCTGTATTCTGCTCTTTTCCCATGACCTTCACCCACATTGCTGTGGCCTGAGTGCTGACTTGGTATATAGTTTTAAAAAATCCTTCTCGTTTATGAAGCATGTAACATAAGTTTATCCTCCTAATTTTTTTTTTTTTTTGGTTGCACTGGGGATTGAACCCAGGGGCATTCTCTACCTCCGAGCTACACCCGAAGTCCTATTTTTTTTTTTTTAACCCAATCAAAAAAATGGGCAATGGATCTAAATAGACACTTTACAAAAGAAGAAATACAAATGCCCAAGTCCCATTTTTTATTCTTTATTTTAAACATGGTCTCACTAAGTTATGGAGAGCTTCTCTAGAACTTTTTCATCTTGTATGACTGAAATTATTTATCATTAAACAACAGCTTCTCATTTTCCCTTCCACCTAGTTCCTTGCAACCACTGTTCTACTTTCTGTTTCTATGAGATTGATTACCTTACAGTGCTCTTGTAGGTGGAATCATCCACTATTTGTATTTTTGTGATGTGCTTATTTCTCTTAGCATAATATCCTCCAGGTTCTTTTTTGTGCTATAATATATGACATGATTTCTTTCAGTTTTTAAGGAAGAATAATATTTCATTATATGTACATACCACATTTGCATTACTTATTCATTAGTTTATGAATATTTAGGGCTTTCACTTCTTAGCTATTGTGAATAATGCTGCAATGAACATCTTGTTTTCCATTCTTTTTGGATATGTGTCCAGAGATGGAATTTCTGGATATATGGTAGTTGTTTTAAACTTTTTGAGGAACTTTCACACTGTTTTTCTATAGAGGCTACAGCATTTTATAATCCCACCAACAGTGCATGAAACTATCAATTTCTCTTTATTCTTGCCAAGCACTCATTTTTTTGGAGTACTTTTATGTTAATAGTAACAATCCTAATGGGCAAAAGATAATATCTCATTGTGATTTTGATTTGCATTTCCCTGATAACTAATGATACTGAGCATCATTTCAAATGCTTTTTAGCCATTTGTATGTCTTCTTTTAAGAAATATTTATTAAAGCCTTTTTTCCAGTTTTTAAATCAGGCTTTGTTGTTACTGCTATTGAGTTTTAGGAAATTTTTATAATTATTCCCATTAACCCCTTATCTGGAATGTTGTTTGCAATTTTTTCCCATTCTTTAGGTTATCTTTTCACTCTATTTTTTTTTTTGTGTGTGTGGTGACAGGGGCTGAACCTAGGGGCATTCTACCTCCAAGCTACACCTCCAGCCCAATTTTTTATTCTTTTATTTGAAACAGGGTCTCACTAAGTTGCAGCAGGCCTCACTAAGTAGCTGAGGCTGGCCGCAAACACGGATCCTCCAGTCTCAGCCTCCCAAGTACTGGGATTACAAGCATGCACAACCATACCCGACTCTTTTTACTCTTGATTATTTTTTTTTTCTTTTGCTGAACAGAAGTTTTTAAGTATGATGTAGTCCCATTTGTCTATTTTTGCTTTTGTTACCTGTGCTTTTTGGTGTCATATCTAAGAAATCATTGACTTTCGCAATGCTATGAAGCTTTTTTTTAAATAATGTTTTCTTCTATGAGTTTTATAGCTTTGAGATCTAGGTCTTTACTTTGTGGTATAAGGTAGGGGTCCCTCTTTATTCTTTTGCATGTACATATTGAGTCTCCCCAAAATTAATTGTTGAAGAAACTATCTTTTCTCCATTGTTTGGTATTAGCACCCTTGTCAAAGATCATTTGACTATATATTTAATTTTCATTTCTCTATTTTGCCCCTATTGGTCTATCTGCCCTTATTCCAGTATCATACTGTTTTGATTACTGTAGCTTTGGAATTTTTTTTTTTAACTCAGGAAGCATGAGACCACCAGCTTTGTTCCTCTTTCTCAAGATTGTTTTGTCTAGTCAAGGTCCTTTGAGATTTTATATGGGCCACTTGTTTTATAAAGTACTTCTGCAATAATGAATGAATTAATGAGATTATTAATTCCATCTAAATGATTACATTGTAACTGAACATCTCATTTACCATTTCTATTTTAGCAATGAGTTTTCTTGAGCATAACTTTCACTGATACTTCACTTACACAACTGTTGCAGCTGTGAATTACTCATTTGACTCAACACTTTGACTTTTTCTCCTGAAGGAGCCCCTTGGTGCACAGTGTCTGCTGAGGGAATTGAATCCTAGTATGCTTTTCTCTTTTTTGTTATTAGAATGAATACTTGCTTATTATATTATTTTTATTCACTAGTTTTTAAGAGTATAGGGTTTATAACCTCTTCTATCCTCATCTCTTCCACATATGTATCTTCTTTCTGTCTGGGAATACAGAAAATTTCAGGAAACTGTTATCAAAATTAAATTTACTAAGTTTAACCAGTTCCTTGGGAAGGCAGGAGGGAGAGCAAATCCTCAGTAGAAATGCTAAGAATTACCTAATTAAACAAGGTTATAAAATTATATTCAACTTTATACCTGAAATTTCAATTGGATTTCCTAGGTGAGGAAACTGTAATGACTTTATGAAGAACATTTTATTTGTATTTTTTTTTTTTTTTTTTTTTTTTTTTTTGCGGTACTGGGGATTGAACTCAGGGGCATTCTACCTCCGAGCTATACCCCCAGCCTTATTTTTTATTCTTTATTTTGAAACCGAGTCTCACTAAGTTGCGGAGTTCCTCACTAGGTAGCTGAGGCTGGCCGCGAACCCTGATCCTCTGGTCTCAGCCTCCCAAATGCTGGGATTACAAGCATGCACCACCACGCCCGCCCGACTTTATTTGTATTTTTAAAGACTGGACATCAAATGCCATTGCATTCTGAACAAAATTTAAGAAGTAATTTCTCATTTGTTTAGCCCAGATGTGTTTGCACTCCAGTACACTCATATATATTCTAAGAAGTTACAATAAGCTTTATTCACTGCATTGGAAAAGGACCTTTGGCAAAGCAGGACATGACCAGGGCTGTGAAATACCATAAAGATATTTTGACTTATCTAGAGTTCAAATCCTAACATTCACTTTTAAGCTCTGTGATGTTGGACAACCCACTCAACCTTTCTGATTTTCAAATTCCTTGTTTATGAATTAGAATAATAAGTAAAGTGTACCCGCAGAGGGATTACAGTAAACCCCAGCATTGCTTAGCAGGCTTGGCAGGCCAAATTTAGGAGAAACTGGAGTGAATAGGAAGTAAACAGGAGGAGTAGAACTGACTGTGAAGAGGCTGATTCATTATGTTTCCAAATCTGAGAAGAAAGGCTCAAAAGTGGGAATGAAGCTGGGTCTGTCAAGCACATCCAGCATAGGAGCTCTGTTGTCTAAGGGGATGCATCTCAAATGTGCTTGGGGCAAGGGGTGTGGGAGGGATGGGGAAATATGGAGAGGAAGAGAGTAAAGCCTTAGGAAGATATCATCCAAAGAAATTCAGAGGTGAGCAGTCTCTAGGTAGAAATCTGGAAGGGAGGGTTTGGGGTGGGTGGGCTAAAGGGCATCATCCTGCCTACCCTGTTCCAGAGACTTTACCCAGGGTAAAAGAATTATGAGTACACAGAAGCTCCAGATATGAATAGAACTCCCCATGGGAGTCTTCCAGGATGACTGCTGTCTTAGAGTTTCACAAGAGCTCATTACCTCTGCCTTCTGGCATTAAGTAGCCATACCTGTACCCAGTTCATGGCTATGAGACAGGGTTGCAGGTCTGAGAAAGGGCAGGGCTGCTGAATAGTGCAGGAGAGGAACCAGGACAAGACAAAGAGTAATTGCCACTAAAAGGGAACACTGGGTGGAGTATTATCTAGTGAAGTATCTGTATTTTAGTGGGTGTAGTTAAGCTCAAGTGTTAACCAGCCAAGGAGAACTAGACTAGCTACAAGTATTCAAACCATAGCAATGTATAATTGATATGCAACTGTCTTATTCTATTTGCTACTATAAAATACCATATACTTGGTAATTAATGAATGAATAAAATTATTTTTAATAGTTCTGTAGGCTAGTAAGTCCTAGAACAAGGCACAGCAGATTCAGTTTTTGATGAGAACCCACTTTCTCATAAATGGTTCCTTTTCTCACTTTGCGATTACATGGTGGAAGGCATGAAAGTTCTCTCTCAGACTTCTTTTATCTCATGACTAATATCACAACTTAGTCATCTCTGGAGAGTCCCAATTCCTAATAACATCACCTTGAGAATTAAGACTTCAACATAAGAATTCTTAGTGTATGGGGGAGGGGAAAGACACAAACATTCATGTCATAGCCACATAAACTACACATGTTTAAAGTATGCAATTTGATAAATTTGGATATTAAACCATCATTGCAATGAAGATAATGAACAGATCCCTCTCTACATGCTCCAAACCTGTTTCTAGTCCTGTCCACAAGCAAGCTCTGTCAGCTGAGTTTTTTAAGAATCTTAAAACTCTTTAGAGACTGCTCAACTATTTGTAATGCTGTATAAAAATCAAAGAGAGGACATTGAAGAACCCTTAAAATGGACCATCTGGAGAAATCACTGCAAAGAATTTCAGTGGTAGAAGCCCTGCTACTGGGAGTTAAAAGCAAATGAATGGTGAGAAAGGGGAAATAACAAGTGCAGACTCCTGGGAGGCTAACATTTCTGCATGGAGTCATTTTTCAGATGTTTGTAGGACATTAGAAAGGAAAAGTAACCCATAATTCCTGAGAATTTACTATGGGTTATATCCTGTGAAGAAGAAAAGGGGGTACAGGTTTGGAGCCCTAAGGAGTAAATAATTTTATATTGAACAATGATGAAGGCTACTATGGGTCCAGGAAGAGCAAAATAATGCTAGGAAATACAGGATGAAATCAGAAATCTGTCTTCAAGGGGTACCTGGACAGAGAGTTGAGAGATTCAAATCCAACATGTTCAAAACAACCCAAGCATCAGCTTGTGAAATACTAACTCTAAATGTTAAGGTGCAGGTGGGAATTCTGAAAAGTATCTGTTGGGGATGGAGCCCAAGTAACCTCTTGCATAGACGATGCACTTTAAGGGGAACAGATGGAGGCATTGCAGAGTGGGAAGAGGAAGTAAGCCTAGGATCAGGCACTTTGGGTGTAGCCACCTCATAGCCTTATCATTTCTGCATTTTCATTATTTTTTGCATCAATTGATCAGGGCTGCTTATCAGTTTATGCAAAAAAATGCTGTATCAATTTATACTGTATCAATAAGAGAATGTTTGTGAAAGACTGTGTCTTTTAAAGCTTTATTTCTATCTGTGTTAGGTTATTATCACTAGCTAATACTCAAATGCCCATTCATTTGTTCATTCATTTAGTTAATTCATTCAATTATTAAATGCCCCCAGTATGCCAGCACTGAGAATCTAGATTTACTAAAACAAACTTAGTTGCTGTTATAATGAAACCTTCCTTCATTAAGGATTAATCAAATACTTTGTGCCAAGTTGTATGATTAGAGAAGTATAGGGTGCAGTGGGAGGATTTAGAAGAAACTCCCAGTCTTGTCTGTTGGGAAGTTGGGGGGTATTGACCTGGAGAATGTTTTGTAAAGAGACAATTTTTTTCTAACATACAGAATTTTATTTGGATCTAAGTTGGTTATGTAAAGGACTTTCCATTCTACCAGATGACAAACTCATTGAGGTCAGGCACTGTTTCTTTAGCACTTCTATAGTTCTCTTGTGCATTGTTCTCAGCACACAGTGTTTACTTAACAACATCTCCTAATCTGAGTTGAGCCCAAAAATGACACAGCATCTCTTGTGAAACCCCTTTTTTGCTATTACCTATTTTATTGAGAATAAAGTTTTTGGTTTTCCCTGGAATTAAAGCCCAATGGGGGTAGGAATTCCAGGCATATAAGAGCACATTACATTTCTAGTTTGAGTGGGCCTTTTCCTATTCTTCTCAAGAACACTTTCATCTGATTTATCCTGTTAATTACATGCCCTAAGTGATTGGATTCAGAGTTAGCACATACAATCTTTGTGAGTCTGTCTTTCCCTGTGCAATTCTAAGACCTTTATGGAAATAGACAAGAACGTGAAGGGAGGCTGGGGGAGGAAGGGAAGCTACCCTATAATCATGTTTATTGTTTTGATAATAAGTTTCTAGAAATTATGAATGAAGCTTTTTTATTAATGGGAATTTTAATTATCCACCATGGTGAAGGGTAAGGGAAAATCTCTCTCGCCCTACTAATTAATATGGGTATTCACTGGCTGTTAATTAAGGACAAAGGAGACCAAAGGAACACAATCCACTCTTGACTCTGATGAATGCAAAGTCAAACCAATAGCTTATTTCCAAATTAACACGACTGATAAAAAGTCAAGCTTTTTCCCCTTAGGGAACCATAATTTTCCTGTTTAGACAATAGACTAAAGGGCTCATCTGGGCTCCCAGGAATAAAGCCCAAAGCTGCAGGCCTTGTGGAGACAAAGGAGCTGTGGATTATTTTGTGAGACCTGCATTTCAATAGGACGCATTTCACAGCACTTTTGTAGCCTGTACTTATCCTAGAAACCTTGTGTGCAACTTCAGACTCGTGGGCAGGCCTCAGAATAGCTGGTCTAAAGGAACCCACCTTCCTGACCCTGGGTGCACATGGTTAGACTCTTGACATCCTCCATAACCTCCTCAGGTTTGTGTTGTTCTGTGAAGAATCATGTGCATGCTTTGCAACCTGTGACTCTTGAAGCAATTGTATTTGCACCTGCCATATGCCAGAGCTAATATTGATACTATTTAGAGAAAAATAAAAAGAAAGAATGTATTATTTTAACAAGAGTATTCTGTGGGGGGGGGCAAAAAGGACTTCAGATATAAAGAATATGAATTCTGAAGAAACAGAATGGTTTTTACCACTTAATAGCTTAGTGATCTTGGGGATGAGGCCTTAGTTCCCCCCAATAATAAAGTTTGAATATTAAAACCTACTATTTTGGACAGGCACAGTGGCACAGGTCTGTAGTCCCAGCTACTAGGGAAGCAGATGCAGGATCATGGCAAATGCAAGATCATAATAAAAATAAAAAGGTGGGGGTATAGCTCAGTGATAGTGTGCCCTTAGGTTCAATACCCAGAACTGAAAAACAAACAAAAAGTAACAACAAAACCTACTTTGGGTGAGAGGGGTTCTGAAAAATTAGCTAAAGAATACAAAGTTCCCAGCAAGCATTATTAAGATCCCACCTTTTCTTCAAACAGTGTCTTTTAGTTTAGTGATTTGAACGTTACTATAAACCAGTGAAATAAGAAAAATAAGATTTCTTTTTATTCCAATGGCAAGATGCTGATGGTCATTTGAGATAAATAAAAATGAGGCCACTTAATCTCTGAGCTTTGGCTTCTTCATTTATAGAACAGTTATATCATTATCCACATGTCTGGACTGTGGTAAGGATCAAATGAGCTGAGATCAGTGTGCTATGTAGCTGTTGAGTGTCATATCAAATTACAATATGTTACATTAAGGACCTGGTCAAAGTCATGCAGAGGAAGCACAGTGTTAGTTGTTCATTCATTCCTTTATTTACTCATTCACTTATTTGCCCAACAAATATTAGCAGCCCTAACCTATATGCCAGAAACAAGGTATTCTTAGTATAGAATGAAAAAAGAGCATTCCTAACAATTACAGGAAGAGGCAGTTCACTTTAAGTAGATTATGAATGTTATGTGACAAAGGAGATTCTCTTTTATGGTCCAGTTAGCCAGAAAAGAGTCCACTTCTTCCCCATCCCATCCCATCCCATCCCATCCTATTCTTAGATTTATGCTACTCCTCTACTTGGAGTTTTCTGTGAATACTCACTGTCTATAGGGCAAAAATCCTGACTACATGCCCAGACATGTAGTCAAATAAACAGACTATGATAATAAAATATTGTCTGGCATGGTTTCTAGCATTCTGTAGGTGCACAGTATCTGGTAACTGGCGATGAGCTTAATGTGCTGTGGGAATGCTCAGGAGAACCCCTTTCTCTAGCAGAGGGAGAGGAGCTGACAATGAGCTGCATCTGAAATGATGGACTGATGAAAGAGGTAAAAGAATGTTCCACACATTGACCAGAATGTGCAAAGACAGGGAGACGTGTGAAAGTGCAACATGGATATGTAAGTAGGAGAAATGAGATGAAGTACGCATACACCACAGAGTGAAGGAGTTTGAATGCTCTGAGGATTTTTGAAAGATATTTTAGATCCAACTGGAGAGTTTCAAGCAAATGAGTGATATGATGATGAAATTTGTCTTTTAGAAACAGTTTCTGAAATCGTAGTTAAAAATTTTTAATTTAAAATATTTTAACATCACTCAGCAAGAGGTTTTGAACATTTGACTTTCATGAATGTTTAACTTTTATTATTGTCAGTGCTGGAGCCAATAGATGATTGTGTGTCTCTGCATATGTATACGTATAAAAAGCAATATTAGCAATAACATTTTCCTTAATTAATTTTCCCATGACTGAATTCCTATTTGAATATTCATTCTTACAAGAGTGCAGTGTGTTGTGATGCACTTCAGCAAAATTAACTCAACGAGCTTCTCTTTCCAATTTTAATATTCCGTTGGGTTTTCTATTCCCGAAAACTCATTAGTATCTGAGTACAGTGCTGAAAGAAACAAGAGAGAGGCATATTGTGTGAACGTGAGTTGGAGAAAAGAGACAGCTGGCACGAGAATTTTCTAATAAAGCCCCCAAAAGGCTGTTGTGTCTTAAAAAAGAGGGGTGCTTGGAGCTTTTCCTTTGTACTAAAAGTTCTGAATCTTATTCACACTTCATGTGAATGCTGGCAAAAGACAAATTGTTCTTACCACAACCTATCAAGGATTGGATCCAGGCCAAAGAAGACTTGATATGTTTTCCAAATTTTCTGGTGGTGTTATGAATTTGTCTGAAGATTCACTTCACCACCTGGACATTTGCACATACAGAGGACAGAGTTTGAATCTCTAGCAAAACCATTTCTAACAGTATGTCTCTTGACTCCCCCGTCTGCTTAGTAAACCTGTGTGATTTGACCTTGCAAGGACACCCCTGTTTTCCCACCTACATACTTTTATTCATGATATGATTTCTTCCTGGAATACTTTTCTAATTGTATTTACATGTTGACATTCTAACTATCTTCAATGGCCAATCTAAAATGTCTTACCCTTTCAAAAAGTCTTCCATAAGCCTCACAAGGAGATGTGAGTTCTTCTTAAATTTGGGGTATCCATCACATTTCAAGTTCTTTGACAGTTGTCTATGTACTCTTATTATTACATATTATTATTAGCTGTTATATATTAAGCACCTGTAATTTTTAGACTTTATATTATTATTAACACCATTTTATACAAGATAAACAGGTTTAGAAAGGCTTATTAAGTTGCCCAAGGACTACATAGCTAGGGGTCAGTACTAAAGTTCATATTTTCAGTATGAAAATATAATCATTAGAAGCTTATACTTATAACCACACTGGTCAGTTTTCCTGCTTCATTTGCTCTGTGTTGGAAGATGACAGGGTAAAGGAGTATTTGTGATTAACCTTGAAGGATGGGTAGATTGAGAGTTTCGGAGGCCAAAGGTTAGTTGGAGAGTATTCCTAGTAGAGGGGGGAATGGAGGCAGGAATGAAGAAATGTATGAAGGGGCAGAGCAAAAGGCATTAGGAGCAATGGCTTACTAGGTTGGCTACTACCAAGGATTTTATGAAGGAGGCAAAGGGACATAAAGTCTGTAAGGACACATTATGCCCAGAATGTGACAAGCTATCCATGCAGAGTAGAGGGGCCAAAAAGAAGGGAGAAGCTGAGGCTTTGGGTAGAGGCAGGACTGCATGCAGAGAACTTACAATGATGCAGGTGAAGTGCTGGGATTAGGTCATTTTCATGTGATTGGCCACCTGGGTATTGCCTGGCAAGACACAAAACCAGCTGAGGCAGATTTGATATTGTTTTTCCTGACTGAGGGAGGGATCCTTAAATACCTATAAGAACAGGGTTGGATCAAGAAAGAGACTTTTAGGGAGGGAAGAGATGTGAGGGCAGGGAACGAGGCAGAGGATTGCATAAGCCAAGTAAAATCAGTCCTTAAACTGGGTCAGGAGGCAGGGAGGTGTGAGGGGGAAGTAGCAAGAACTTCCTTCGTGTTTTTAATGTGTTAAGACTGTTTTAGTTCAATGTGAGGCATGATCAGGAAGAACATATGTCCAAGTTTCTCTTGTTTTGAAGTGTTGATTGGTATAAGTAAGAGAATGCTAAAATAGCTCTATAGACACATTGAAACATTTCTAAAGTAACATCATAGCCTATTCTGAGGGTGTTGAAGGGGGAAAGAAAGCTTGTTGAATTCTTGTGGTGACATGTAACTGGCCCTTGGTACATCATTAACTTTGGACTAGTGGCATATCTCCAACCAGTCTTTGTGGGCCTTTCTTTAGCAGCCAAGGAATTTACACAAGTGTTATGATGCTTTCTTGTAGCTGGTTTTCTTATGATGTCTGTGAGAAATCTCTACCTTCTAAGGCTATTTTCTATGCCCTTTTCTGTAGAATTTATTATGTTATGAGGAATTTTTAAGGGGATGGGGACCTGATCTCTCTTACTGCCATATCCACAGAGCCTAGCACATGATATGTATTTGTTGATTGAACAAATGGAGCAAAAGGTGGACTAGAAATCCTGAGTTTAATTCCCAGTTCTGTCACATTATTATTAGCAGAGTCTCCTAGGCAAATCATGTAAAGTTTCCAAGTCTCAGTGAAATGAAAAACTAGGATGTGGGTATGTATTTGTTGATTGAGCAAATAGAACACAAAATGAACTAGGAAATCATGAGTTAAGTTCCTAGCTCTGTCACATAATTATTAGCAGGGTCTCCTAGGCAAATCATGTAAAGTTCCCAACTCTCAGTGAAATGAGAAGCTAGTACCTGTCCTGCTCAGCTCACAAGATTCTTGTGAGGATCACAAATACATATGAACACACTTGGAGGAACATTATAATACACACGTGGAGATAAAGTGGAAGCATGCACACCTTTTGCAATCCTTTGCACCAGGTGCTTTACTCCAACATTACTTTTAAACTTCATGACAGTGATAAAGGACATTTTCCTTGTCCCCATCTTTCATATGAGGACATTGGAACTCACAGACTCTAAGGTCACACATTTAGTAAGTGCCACGTCAAAAGTGGCAGAGCCTTTTCCATCTGACTTTGCAAAACACATGTTTTTATCCTTTGTATTGTACAAATGTGAGGTAATGTTATTGAACTACATTTAAATATAGGATTTTAGCAAAACTTATCAGAGAAGGTCAAAAGTCATTCTTAAAAGACCCACCACTAGTACCTGACTTTGTCTAGGAAAAGATATCTTTTCCCTAATTAGTATCATGTTTTCCAGCAATCTGTACATCATGGTACTTGCATATATGTCTGTTGGAATTGGAACTAGAGTGATTGTGCTTTTTCAAACATAGATTTTATCTACTGATGCTACTTTTCCTCATTTATATTTTCAGTTCTCTATTCAGTGATGCACATTCAATGTGTTGAGTGTAGAGCAGTTTTACTTCTCTACACTATATTTGGTGTAAATCTATTTTTTCCTTCTTTGTTGCACTATTCTTCCTACAGCAATTAGAACAGCTTGAGCATTTCTAGTGAGGGCAAGCATGGGGTAAATGAAGGGAAGGCACCGTATTTGGATTCAGAGATGTATATAGAATCTCAGCTCTGTCCTCACTTAGCCTGGAGACCTTGGATTCTCAGAGACTTGACCTTCTTTTGTGGAACAATGACAAGAGCAAGTAGTAAGAGAAGTTTATCAGAGGTTCAGTGTGTGTGAGAGTCAGTTCTATGCGGTTCTATATCTGGCACCTTGTAAATGTTAGTTTCTTTTCTATGTGTCCAGGGTTTGGGATAATTGCTACTTTATTTATGTATTTGTTTATTTTTATTTCATTTTAGTTTGTGATAATGAGAATTGAACCAAGGGCCCGGGTGTGCTAAGCAAATGCTCTATCACTGAAGTTCATCCCAACTCCTGGAGTAATTGCTAAAAATCAAGAGATTTGGGTTTTAGTCCCAGACCTTGAACAGGTCACTCCCCCTTACTGGGCCTCAGTCTCTCCATCTGTAATGTGGCAGTTCAGCTAGTGTTTATCTGTAATGTTAGGATTTTGTTTAAGTCTCATAACTGTTAAAAGGCAATGGTATAATATATTTGCTCTGCTATAGTTATGTGAGCTCCAAGAATATTGATAACTGATTAAGCCATGGAGAAGGTGGTTTGGGGCCACACAGCAGGCGCCAAAGAGGCCTTCCTTGGAATTACAATGCTTGAGCTGACTCTCAGAGAAATATAAGAGCTCTCTGAGCACAGAAAAGCACAACATATTTATCAAGTTTGTCAACAAAAGTGAAACATACATAGATATGAATGCATATATTTTGAATAGGGTAAAGGGGTAGAAAAGAGGGCCCAGAGCTCATAATACTAAGGAATTTGGACTGATAAGGGATTTTGAAGGGAAGGAGGCAACATCAGATTTGACTGTTGGAAATAACCCTTTCATGACAATGGATTGTGGGAGGCCAAAGAGAGGCAGGCAGACCAGTGAGGAGGAAATCACAGAAGCCTCAGGATGAACATGGTGTATATGTGGGTAGTGAAGGGATCAACTGCTGTACTAACTGTGATTATGTACTGAGATGAGAGGGAAATGAGAAAGGCTAGACCAGTGAAGTTACCATCAAAGACTCTCAAACAGAACTATAAGAAAGCAGAAACTTTTCTGAATTTATAACTGTTGTGCAATTACAAAAGAGGTAAGTTTAAAAAAAAAATATATATATATATATGCTAAGCAAAGTACAGTCTCCCCTCAAATTTCCTCTGAGATAAAGATATATTTCTAAAATTCTATGCAATCCTTGGGTTGAATGCAAATATTAATAAAGACATTGCTTTGTGGCTAGGAGATTTCCAGGGATAGGAGAATCACACTCTACAGTTGAACAGGTTTAAAAGATGAAGTTTGATGCTTTTTAGTTGAATAGATGACAGGATTATGTTTAGGAGGTGAATCTACTTTCTTCATGGTCATTGTTATCTTGTCACTTATCAACAGAGTTACACCCCTCATACCACTTCTGTTCTCTAATTACATCATTTAAATCACAAAGTATAAAAATGGAACTATGATATTTCAATCCTAAAGTATTTAGTGTGTATCTTTTATTCTTTGGAAGGCATCCAGGTCTAGAGGGAAAAAAGGACAGAGTTCTTATGGGAATTAAAGAAAATCATATGAGGCATGTAAGGTGCCTAGCACAGTGACTGGCATAGGGCAGCTTAAATAATGGCCTCCTTTTTATTCCCCTAGCAGACAAGGATGAAATGATGAATAAAGAACAGCTTGCACCCACTGGGATTTATAGCCTCATTAGAAAGATGAGATCCAATGAATAAAAATAATCTTCCTAATGCTTCACAGTTTACAAATCACTTTCACATCCACTATTTCATGTCAAGTTTCCAATGAAGTTACCAGGGCAAGCCATATTATTAGCACCCTTAAGCAGATGAGAAGACTAGCATTCAGGAAGTTGGAGCAGCTAACAAGACCAAATTGTTACCAAGTGGCCAGGCAGCTCTACCTGGCTCTAGATTATGGCTCTTTCCATTACAAATTGATGCGGCATCCAGTATTCACACTGTGGTAGGTATAAAGTATCACGTGAACTAAATCTTAGCTTTCACATGAGGGGATTTGTAGTTTATAGTTTTATTATACAAAGTCCTAAGAGAACTTTGAAGAGAAAGGGTTCAGCCTACCTGAAACTCTACAAACCACTTCCCTTTTCTGCTATATTTCAGGATCTGCTTCAGAGGATGGTCATTCTTTATTGGTCTTCTGTCCCTGTTATTGGATGAGATTTTAATAATACCCTAGGAATTAGTCTAATTTTCTGAGATTCTTTGTCCCATTCTTCTAGTCCTGTGCCTCAGCCACCGGGACCCACCTGATAGTAAGAGGGAATTACTGTTGCTGACCTGATCTACTTTGTGATGTGAATTTCTGGATTTCCCTAGAGGAAGCCACAGCTCCTGTCTTCTGTTACTTCTCATCCTTGTTCAGTACTCTCCCCAGCATCCTTAGAGATCCCATTGAGTAGGATAGGTTAGCCCAAATTCATTATGCCACTGACCCAGAGTCTTTATTGGTCTAGGACTTCTGACTGGCTTATTTTACATATAAGAATACAGAGAAAAATAAAAGAGTGCAACTAAGTGATTGTTATTCTGAATAAGAAATTCAGAGTGCATAATCCTTGCTTCAAAGAAGAAAAGACACACTTGGCTGAGTTCAGAAGATAGCACTGGACTCGACCTGAAAAATGTAGCTTGAGTGCTGCTTTAAATTCACTGTCTCATTTAACCTATGAAATGCTCCTCTAAGTAGGTGTGAGTATTTTAATTTTACAGATTAAATAATGAATTTAGAGAGAGAATTGGACTTTTCTTGAGTTCCCATACTGGGGAAGTAGTAAAGCTGTGGTTGAGGACTCGTTCCTATGAGTGAATGCACTCTTCTTTCTCCTTACTCCAAAGTTGTGCTAGGTAAGCAAGTTCTAGATCTCATAGTTCAGATGCCAAGTGTTGTTGGAGCCTAGGTTGGGGCTGGTATGGGTAGTAGTGTAGGATGAAGCATTGGAGGTTTTCTGAATAACCTGAGTGTTTAAGGGTGAGTTTGGAGAGGTAGGGGAAAGGAAGGTGGCTATGCATGGGGACCAACTGTACAAGGTTGCTGTGTAGGGGGGAATGGGTTGGACACATGGGCAAGTGGTGGAGCTCATGACCTTGTATAAACAGAATGTGTCTTCTGAAGAGGGGATAACTTTGGGAGGAAGGCTGTCAGCCTAAGTCACTGTACCTCCCCCCCCCCCCAACACACACATCTGAGTGTAAGGAGACTCACTGAAAGCAGGAATTTGGCTTTACTGTGCAGATCATGCTGAGGAGAGGTTTTTCCAAGCCACATTTAAAACCTTGTGTTGAAAAACATCCCTAAATCCTCTAACAGAAGACAGATGTCTGCCTGAACAAATATCAGCTCTCACATAATTTGTTTTTATTTCCCAATCATTTCCCTCTTGAATCTGACAACCTCCTATAATTATCCATTTTTCCAGAATGAATTATGGAATGTATGATCTATGTATGTGGCACACACACTATTTATGGTTCATGGAGTATATGTACTCTTTGCAGGATATCAGATTCTGTCTGGATTTTCAATACCAGCCCTTTCCCTAAATCTATATACCTTCAACAGGGCACTTGATCCTCATCCTCTGGGTCAGTACCTCCAACACTAAATATACCAAGACCATGGTTGGTCAGGGGCTAAATGGAGTCCCAGTTCAATGATTCAATACATTTAGCGATGTAGCATGGCCTTGATGTTCAAACAAAACTGTTTTTGAAGTTTCTACTTATTGCCTACAAATTGTACAAACTTCCAAAACCTCAGTTTCTCCATGTGTAAAATGGTTGTAAAGAACCTACTGTATAACAGGTGCTAAATAACTGAAAGTTATTATTGTAATTTTTCTTCTTGTCTGGACCTAATATATTGGTTGGCAGTTAATCTTTATTGAGAACTATGACACTGTGGTAGTCATTGATAAGAGATTTACATGCATTCTATCACTTAATTTCAATTACCACTGTATGATATTGGTACTGTTATCTTCATGTACATATAAGGAATCTGAAATTTTAAACATGTTAAGTAGGTGCTCTAAGGTCAGACAGCTAAAAGAGTCAGAGATAGGGTTAGAACTCATGCAACCTGGCCCAGAACTTGAAATCATAACTGCTTTATTGGCTTCATCTGTCTTTCCTAAGAAAGAGATACCACGTTATATTCAAAGTCTGGCTATTTATCTGTGCCTCAATAATCTGTTTAGTGCTGCCATACCCCTACCTGTCCTTCCCATACACTGCAATGGAGTATCAACAAATTGGTTGGCCTTTCTCTGCTAGTATTGATTTCTGAATATTGCCTCCTTTTTTTCTAATAGTATTGATTTTTAAATATTGTCTTATTTTCTCTGCCTCATGAGAAATAATTTGCTCATTATTTTAGCAAATTTTTACCAAATATCTATGTTTCTGGCCCAATATGAGCCACTGAGAACAAATTAGATAGAACTGCTGTTTTAAAGGAAGTCAGTTCCAGTGAATGAAATAATCAGAGAAATGCCACTGGCATCTCTAATTTATTCCTCTCTTTTACACCCATGCCCAATATATAATTCATTAATATGTCCTGTTGATTTTACCTCCTACTATTTCTTGAATCTATGCATTTCTCACTATCTACACTGCCATTCCACTATTCAAGTTACTATTATTTCCCATTGGGTTACTTCAATAGCATCCTCATTGGCTTCTTGCATACAAGTTATGTTTACCTCCAGCTTATCCTTAATACTGCAGCCACATTGATCTTTGAAAAATGTATACCTTTTTAAAGTATTTAAATATTTCCTATTACTCTTAATTTTATGGAATCAATAATAAACATCTCCATATTTTTAGAAAAGAACATGAGTGAGGTATACTGATAAGATGAGTAGAAAGTCTTTAAAAATCTTTCTGGGACTAACATCTAAGTATTGACTTCATATGGATGGAACTATGCAGCTCTGCAACAATCTCTAAGAGATTAATCATTATGCAGTTATCCCAAGTAAATGCATCTTTACCTACTTTAGTGACAAGAACAAGTCAAGAATACAGTCAGTCATTTATTCATTTATTCTGCACATATTCAATGAGCATTCATTCTGTTTCATATCTTGGACTGGGTACTAGAGATACAGACTCAGCTCACTCAACTCTAGTAATTGTTCTAGTTACTGGTGTTTCAGTAGTGGTCAAGGCAAAAATAGGCATAGTCCCTGTTCTTATAAAGATTAAACTCTAGGGAAGACACTGTCCATTTATTTATCTAACATGTTCTGGGGACCTTCCTTTAGAACTGGAGCCTGTGTGCCAGGCCATGGAGATATAGTGGTGAGTAAAACTGAGTTGTTCTAATTGCCATTTAGTGTGGTCAGTACAAGATCAGAATTCTGTGTAAGGGATTGAAGGAAACTAGAGGAAGGAGACTTGTGTTATGAATGGCTAAGAAGCTAAGAAGAACTTTTCATCAGAAATTACTGCAAAAACTAAAAAAAATAGGATGCTGTTTACTGTTAAGTATCATTAATGAGCACCACATTTAAGCAAAATATTATACTTGATACTGCTTATAGACTTTGTTCTTTTGCAGAGAATCATATCTCTAATATTTACAACACTACATTATTATGATGAAGAACTCGAAGTTCAGAGTTTTGAGGTGAATTTTCCAAAGTCACAAAGGTTATGAATGACAGAATCAGGATTCTAGCTGAAATCTGTCTGGCTCCAAAGCCTGTGCCTTTCTTACTCCACCCTGCTAAATTCACTGATTTTTTCTTCTAGACTGTGATTTAGGCCTCTTAGGGCACATCATTTATAATTCATGGGTCCCACAGCCTTCTGTTACATTTAACTTCAGGCTTTCCACGTGAAACCTGGAGATGTAGTACTGCTCTAGGACCAGAGTTTTGGAAAAGTTATTTTTATCAGGAAAATTTTATTCCAACTGATATTAACACCCATCTTGTTTCCCGGATTCCTACCTACTATTGTTATGATCTGGAATGTCCCCCAAAGTCTCATGTGTTGAGGGCTTAGTTCCCAGGTGGTGGCATCTTGGGAGATGGTAGAAACTTTAGGAACTGGGGCCTATGTAGAAAAAGTAGGTCACTAGGGGCATGTTCTTGAAGGGTAAGTCTTGTCTTTGGCCCCACTCTCTCTCTCTCTGCTTCCTGGCTGTCATATTATGAGCAGTTTTGCTTTGACACACCCTTCCTTCATGATGTTCTGCCTCACCACAGGCCCAGAAACAATGGAACTAGCTAAATATGGACTGAGATTTATGAAGCTCTGAACCCAAGTAAATCTTTCTTCATTTAAGTTGTTTTTCTCAGGTATTTTTTTCACAGCAACATAAAACTAACATACTACAATTTTTGGTGATAACTGAATTTCTTTGGCAAATTTCATGATCTATTTCTAAGCAGCAGGTGTCATCCCATCTCTCCTTTAATAAGAAATTGACCCTGGTCATATTCCTCAAAAGGGAAATAGTAAGTCAATGGATTAGCCTTAATAAGGCTTTGCAAAAGATATGATATTCAATTCTATCAAGTGCAGAAAATTCTGCTAAACAGTGCAAGGGGTGAGAAGAAACTTATATGTGGGTGAGGTTTACTATTTCAATATGACTGACAAGTTGCTTTGTTACTGTGAGCCTTACTTTCTTCATTTGAAAATAGGCATATTCTTATCATTTGTATCAACCACACTGACTTGTGGAGAGACCTCTGACATGATTATGAAAGTCCTTTAATAACTGGAAAAGCATTATTCATATTGCATATTTGTTATTTAGTGACCACTATTATGATCTAATTGGTTAAAATATCACATGAGACTGGTTAATAATGAAAATTGGGATTTTCATTTTGCCTGGCTGACTAAGGCCAGGCAAAATCCATTAATTCCTCATCTGGTTTGGTCCAGTAAAATATACCCTGTTATACCAAACGTAATACAGCATTTGTATACAAATGGTTCTGTACTAGGTTATGAGGCAAAAAGACTTTGACTAAGAGTGCTTCAGATTCAGTGGTGGAATCTAGATTAGAACAAGGTTTTTAATAGTCTAGCATTCTTGAAACCAGATTGTTTGCATGGTAGTAAATCCTCAAAGCTAGAGTTTTGTAAAGGATTGCCACTTGTTATTCTTTCCTGGTGTAAGACCAGGTCAGTTCCTTGAATAATCATCCTTTTCTTTTGATGTTCAATTTAGTATGGGAGCACTCCATGATATCACCTTTGTGCTCTGTTAACTCCATTCCAAATTTTTCCATATACATTATAGGACTTAATGTGTTCAAATTATGGGAAGGGGTGAAAGTAGAGGAAAGTAGAGGGGATGGGAAACAAGGGAGATTATGGTACATTGTTTTTCATGGTACCCAGCAATGATCAGGCCTTGAAATAAAAACTTATATTAGCTAAGTTTTTGTGAAGAAGATTAAAATGAGGCATTAGTTCAATAGGTTATGAACTTATCTTGAGAAATGACTCTTACTAGAAGCAGATTACACAGTTATGTATTCTCTCATTGTCTTCTGTACATTATCTTCTATCATTATGTCATGTTGGAAGCCAGATTATTATTTCAAGCTTGTTTTTTTGATTTATATGAACATGTGTAATTCAGATGTTATTTTATACCTTGAGGGATTGTCCAGTTATACCATATGCTAATGGTACTACAGTTCTCTATGTGCATTATTGCTTTTTGTGGAATAGAGTATACGTGTCGGTGTCCATAATTATGTACATAGATTCATATATTTCTGGAAGTGTGTGTGTGTGTGTGTGTGTGTGTGTGTGTGTGTGTGTGTGTACCTGAGCTTCTTATCTAAGTTTTACTTTTGAAGATTTTGTTTTGCTTACTTTAACACTCATTTTAAGGTTATGTGTTGGCACTCAATAAATGCCTGCTTACTAATAATTGGCTAATCTTGTACATAGTTATACATGTATAGAGGTCCTAGCCTTTCATTCCCATCATCATCCTCATCATCTTCATGATACTCTTATGGACCTAATACCTGTGACATGCTGGAGAGTATGGGGAATCAAGTCTATTATCTGGTTGTGGCCTCATGATACTATGCCCTCCTAGGGTGATGGTTTATATAATTGTATAGACAGGAAGAACCTTCTGGTCCAGAGTGAATGACTCATGTGCAAATGATTTAGATAAGGAATGGAATTATGAATATCAAATAATTAGTTTCTGTGTCATGTTTTCTACTCAGATAGAACCTCATCTTTTTTTGCAGGTAGCTCAAAGCATTTACTTGATATATTGAAAGAGCCATAGGTGGAATTCTATATTTTTCTTTGATTGTTATTTGAAACTTAGGAGAGCTCAATGATTTTCAATGAAATTTTTATGATTCCTTGTAGACTCTGCCCAGTGATGGATAGTCTTTAGTGGTAATATATGTACCAAGTCCATCTTGCAAAGTTCTATATAAATTTTAGCAGTAACCCATGAGAGCTAGAGTGCATCTTAGACAACATGTGTATTCCACTGTCCTTGTCATTATTCCTGCCATCATCCTTGAGGATTTAAACATTTGGTATTTTAATGGCCTGCTTAATTCTGTGGTCTCTAATACAGAAATGATTTTTGAAAGAGTAGACTATATTTACCCTATTTTGCGCTTATCCTTTCTTAAAACAACTTCAAAACCTTGTACTCCATTATCCCACTGAAATTATTTTTATCAAGGTCACCAATAACTTGCATGTTGACAAGCCATATGGTAATTTTTCAGTCTTGACCACTGAGGCATCAGTTGATCACTTCCTTCTTTCTTTCTTTCATTTTTTTTTTTTTTTTTTTTGGTACTGAGGGTTTAACCCATGGGCCTCTACCTGCAAGCTACACCCCCTGCCTTATTTTTAATTCTTTATTTTGAAACAAGGTCTCACTAAGTTATGTAGGGCCTTACCAAGTAACTGAGGCTGGCTGCGAACCTACAATCTTCCTGTATCAGCCTACTAAGTACTGAGATTATAAACATGTTTTAACTTGTTTTGAAACTCCACACTCTTCTGATTTTCCTCCTTATCTCTTGATTACTTCTGGGTAGTGTGTGTGTGTATGTCTCCTCCTTATTATCTGTTTACTCTGCCTCTATCTGCTGTAAGAACTCTTCTCCAAAAGTCATAAGATTCACTTTCATACTTTATCAAACTCTCTGCTCAGATATCATATTTCCTAACTACACAATACAAATTATAACCCCAAACCCTAAATCATCATCATGTTACCCTACTTTATTTTTCATTATAGCACTCATAATCTCCTGATAAATTTGTTTCTTTGCTCATTAATATATGTTTTCCCCTCTATAATGTAATTTCTAAGAGCAGATGTCTGTCTCTATGGTTTACTGTATCTTTAGCAACTAGAACAGGTTCTGAAATATAAGATGAGATTAATAAATACTTCTTGACTGCATTAGTGATTGATGGAATAAGTACACAAATGCAAAATTTTTCTTGGGATTAGAGACATTACAGTGTAGTCAAAAAGTACAGACACCAGAATCTAAAACTAGGTTCAAAGCCTAGTTCTACTATTTATTAGCTTGCTATTTGGTGTGGAGCCATTAAGTTAACTTCTTTGAGCTGTAGTTTGATCAGTAAAAAAATCATTATGATCTAGCTCATAAGATTACTTTTTGTATTAAATGAATAAATATAAACACAGCCTTAGGCATTACACATAATATGCATTGAATAAACGGTTGTTCTTTTCCTTTCTACCTTGAGATTCATTTTTGCTCTTGTACCCTTGCAGACAATTCTCATATAACATTTAGTTCCATATCTGGCCCATAGATTGTCAAAAATATTAGTTGTTATTTTTATAATGTAAAGAATTATTAGTTATGGAATTTGCTCACTCAGAAGAGTCTTATGAGCATTAACTATGAGCATTATCTATATAACAGAGAGTGTATTACAAAATAGGAATATAGAGATATAAAAGATCTATCCTAAGCCCTTAGGAAGCTCCCAATCTAGTGGCAGATAAATACCTTAGTTCAGGTCTAAAAATAGTAAGGTACATGGTGCTTGGCATATAGAATTACCCAATAAATGTAAATTTAACATCTGTTCTTGTCTGATGTCTTACACATAATAGGTGCTTCGTGAATAAATGCAGAATTTAATTGAATCTTGCTTTTTGGTTGATTTTACTTCAGAAGATTTCTATTTTGTTTGATATATTTATATCATTTGAAGAGTATATTAGATTAGATTTGTTAGTGATGATTTCACTTTTTAAATTCATCAAACAAGAGTTTTGGAGGAGATAGATGAGATGGGGAAGGAGAGAAAAGAGAGGGTTGTTTTCTTGAATTTGTTGTATGAATACTTGGGATGAAAACGAAATTTTGTGTGTGTGTGTGTATGTGTGTGTGTGTGTGTGTGTGTGTGTGTGTGTGTGTGTTTAAAGTAAGGGTTAAGGGTTGGGTGATATAATTCAGTGGTAAAGCACTTATTTAGCATGCATGAGGCCCTTGGTTTAATACCCAGCATTGCCTAAAAGAAAAAGAAAAAAAAGTATGTTACTAGGGATTAGAGAGCAACCACTTAATGGCTATAGGGCTTCCTTTTGGGAGTGGTGGTGGTGATAATAAAATACTTTGGAACTACATAGAGTTGTTGATTTCAAAGCACTGTGAATGCATTAAATGTCACTGAATTGTTCACTTAAGAATGGTTAATTTTGTGAGTTTCACTCCAGTAAAAGAAAGTGTGGCCCCATGACGATTATCTGGGTTGGGATTGGTAAAGCTGTGAAAAGTAAAATAGAAAAATGAAAGGCCTTATAAGAAGTAGAAAGGGACTGTCATTGTTAGTATTTAGAATGTCCCCTAGACCTCACATTGTATACAAGGCTAAAGAGAGGGTCCTGAGAGTTTGGCCTTGAGGACTATATATATATAACTTACCCCTAGCTCCTTGCTCTCTCTCACTCTGCTCTGTCCTCTGTGATGTTAGAGCAGTCCCCTTGCTCATGCTCTCTCTCTCTCTCTCTGCTTCCCTCAGCCATGCCCTGAGCTCTGCAGACTTCACCCCACCTTATATGGGCTGAAACTTCTGAAGTCTCCAGAACTGTGAGCAAATAAATCTTTCTTCCTCTAAGTTGCAGTCATCAGGTATTTTTGTTGACAGCAGTGAGAATGCTGACCAAAACAGATACTAACATAATAATTTCAGCAAGGAATAATTCAGTTGCAATGTGGGTCAAAGGGCAAATGGGACAGAATATAACCATCTATTTGACTGGCCAGAGTCTGTGAGGGAGAGCAGAAGGTATATAATCTGATACAACTGGGCCAAATTTATTTCTCCCCCTTAATACCTACCAGTGCTTCAATATTTTGTCTTATACAACTTTACTAGTCTAGAATGCTAGTCTATTTTCATAAGGCAAAATCTTACATGCTAATACTGCTTTTTAATTTGAATAGGAAGCAATCCCAGAATCAAAAAGGAAATTTATATAGTGGAGAAGGCAGTGTAAATGCCTAAAGGTAAATTACCAGCTGGCCACAGCTTTGCAACAAACACACCTGGTTTCTCAGTCATCTCATTTCACATTAGTGGAAATTTGCCCTATTATGTATCAACTCCCCACACACTTGGGTTGTTCTACTTAATTCCCAGTGGCTTCTGAGGAAGCAGATTACAAGACAGCAGCAGCAGAGGCATCAGCAGAGTTAGTCACAGGATACAGAATGAATCACTAAGGAGGTAGGTGGTATGCAAAGACCCCATGCTAGCCTACTTGTAGCCTTGTGAGTTTGTGGGCACCAAGAAAGTACCATAATTCTTACACAACAGCATGAAAGTTACACAAAGCCAAAATAGCAAGATGAAAACATGAGGTCAGGCTCTGCTGGGTCAGTTCTACAACATAAAAATCTAGAGATGGAGCCAAGCTGTATTATGTTATTCCTACAACATAAAACCACAGTACTGGAAGCTGAATAGGCAGACTACCAAAGTAACATGACCCCTACCATGAAGGTGATGAAGTAGGTTCAATAAACCTCACATCAATGAAAATAAGTCCCTTCAGCAAATTCCAAGACAGTGGTTGTCACCACCAGATGATCTTCCTATATGGTCATCAGAAGCATCAAGGTAAAACATTATCTGAGCAAATCTGGGGAAGTGACTAACTGGTTGAATATTCTCATCAGAACTATTTCTCTAATTGTTATCCTCCAGATCATAGTAATTTGGCATTATCTTGTGAGCATTTACATAATACCTGGCAATTCTACTTCAGGAACTTGTGAAATGTGCATCAGAATATAAAACCAATCATAGAAACTCTATCATAGGGGTAAAAATCAACTTATTTCAAACACAAATAATCCAAACAAAATAAAGTAAAAAGGTAATGCACAGACAGATGATGACAGTGTGTCATAACATGAATTATTACCAATTTATTTCTGTGTACCTGGTGTTCTTTTAAATGAATATTTTTCTTTCTGTTCTAAATCTCAGTTGCATCACAACATAGAACACTTGGAGTTCTTAGAATACAGTGATTGTTTTTCTCACCTTTTTGCATAATGTTCTTTTGGCCTATTGCACTCTTTTCATAGCCACTCTTTCTCATCCTCTAGGCTTTGGCTCAATTAAATATCCTGCCTTTAGAATGAACAGTGGAGCACTTATTGAGCCCCAAGGTCTAGCAGGGGCCTAATATTCTGCTCATGAGATCACTCCTTTCTGAATAATGATATCATAATATGATAATTGACTGACTTAGATTGGTTGAGACTCATAGTTATGTGGTAGATAGACTAGAATCATGAAGATTATGGTGGATTTCTTAGTACAGGATACATGTCCTATTAGAGAAATGGAAATAAGGGTAACCAGGCATATGGAGAAAGTGTAATCACAGGCATGAAAGAGGACAAGCAAAAATATATTCCAGGAAGAATGAATGGTCTGTATTATATCAAAATATAAGTATAGTAGTAGGAAGATAGGGGCTGATACCTAACATATTGACTGGAGACAACATTTGAAAAGTCTTGAGTATCTCGTTAAGAAGTCCATACTTTATGCTGATAACAGTGTGAAATCATTGAATGATTTTGGGCAGGAAGGACATGATCAAAGTGATTACAAGAGGTTGGGAAGAGTATATAAAAGGGAGAGTAGACATGGGAGGTTGGATTTCATGAGGGCATGGTGTATGCATGTGTTGAAATATTACATTGAACCCTATTGATACATACAATTACTACATGTTCATCAAAAACAAAACAATTGACCAATAAAGCTCTTTTTAGGGAAACTATTTGACAATGTTGTATGGAAAAGACTAGCTGGGAAATACTCAGAACCTCTATCAAAAGACAAATATAAAAATAAGGACCCAGAATTTTGGACAGCAAGCTATACTTGAAGGGCTTTTAATATATATATTTGAAACAAATGAGCCTTGGTCCAAAATGTGGGGTGAGGAAGAGTCATGAAGTTAAAAACCACGAAAAGGATTAGTAGGTGAAAATGCAGAATAATGAGAAAGTCAATGCAAGAGTCAAGGATAAGATTTTGAGTATAGCAAAGGTTTAAGATTTCTTATTTTCTGTGATTATGAAGCAAAAGCTGAACACAACTGTGAAGTGCAGGCCAGAACCCACAGGAAGGAGGAAGCAAAAGCGTTGGTTCAACAGGAGATATAGAGGAAGTAAAGAGGATTAATAGCCACAGAATGATGTTTTGCCCATAGGCTAGTACTTTGGGAGCTTAAATTATTTTGGATGTACTACTCTATCTCAAGTCTAACTTACATCATGCAAAGCTCTCTACAAAGAGAAGTTAGATAAATACCTAATCACACATTAGACTTCTTGGAGACTTAGCCACAAATTGGTATTAAGTGAGTGGCAGGACCTAGTTATACTACTAAATTATTCTAGGAAGGTGGGCAGATAGATGTTGGGGTATCTCACTTGCCTGAGTACCACTATGGAGCTCTTGGTTTCCTATAAAACTTAGCATGACAAATACAAGTTTTGATCATGCCAGATATAATAATATTCATTTGTTTAATTAAACAATCAAGGCTACTCTTAGTGTAGGTCATTTTTAAAAAATGTTGAAAATAAAATTAAACACATAATTAAGCTGATAAAAGATAAAGACCCTGATGCTCCAAGTTAAGGCAGTTAATTTATATGAAGCTGGGTCCCCAAGGCACTATAGTTTATTAAAGCTACCAAGGCAAGGATGTGATAAAATGTTTTATGAAGTTCTTTAAAGTCTAAATTGCTCTGACACTTTTAAGGTCCACAAGATGCAGTCAATTAAGATACCTTGTTAGCATGTCTATTGTTTCTTTTCTTTAAAGGGTCCAGAACCTAAGGCTGCATGCTATTTTCTGATTTCCTATGACTGGAAGTATCCATATTCTATTCAAGGCTGATAATATAGTCAGAAATTCACAGGTGTGTAGACCCCAGGAAATTATTATTATTAATCATAATAAGCTGAGAGGATTCTTGCTCAGTGTACCAATACTGGTATTACTCAACCCAATCATTCCTTTCTTTATTTCCTTCCTTCCATTTTTTCTTCCTTCATCTCTCCTTTCTTCCCTCCTCTCCTCTCATACTACCCTTTGACCCCTCCTTCCTAAATTTTCCCTCCCTTTGTTCTTTCCTTCCTTCTATCCAACACTTCTTCTTTCTTATCTTCCACTCTTTCTTCCTCCCTCCTTCCCCTTTTCCCTTTCTTGTCTATTTTTCCTCTGTGCCATTTCCCTCCTCCTTTTTATTATATTCTCAAGACTACACTGTTTATTAAACTCTCTTCTAATTTGGAGGCTCAATATTTAATTTCAATTCTCCAATTGAGATAGGAATATCCTCTATGACAGCTCCCCCAAATTGATATTTGGTGCCCCCTCATTCCTTTAGCCATAAGCTCCTCATCACCTTCCAAAGAAACCCAGTCTCTCTCTGAAAGAAATTTGCCTCTGACCAATGTCTCTCCTAATGAAGCTCAAATTTGCTTCTTTGTGTTTTTCTATTGAGTAAATGATTCTTCCTCATGTTCTGTTCTTTGCTACTTTCAACACACTCTTCTTTCTGGTTCTAGAAGTTCTTCTTGCACCATATTATCTTCTCCCCTCATGCTTGTTGGTACATACCATCATTTGGATATGGTTTGAGCATTGGTACATACTATCGTTTGGATATGGTTTGAGTGTTGGTACATACTATCATTTGGATATGGTTTGAGCATTGGTACATACTATCGTTTGGATATGGTGTGAGTGTGTCCTCTTGGGGTTCATGGATTAGAAGCTTGGTCCTCAGTGTGGGATATTGATGTAGTACAGAACCTTTAAGAATTACAGCCTACTGGGAGGTGTTTAGGATATTGGGACACTACCCTCAGAAGATGCTAATGTAGTTCTCATGGGATTTTGATTAGTTATTTTTATAAAAGAACAAAACTGACCTCTCCCTGGTCTCTCTAGCTCCTGGTATCTCTACATGATCGTATCCTCTCACATATTTTGTTTCCATGTCACCTATCATTGATGTGGCATAACCAGGGTAGTCCTTGTTAGAACCAGTGTTATACATTTGGACTATCAGCATTCAAAATTATGAGCTAAATAAAACTCTTTTCCTTATTAAGTACCCATTCTCAGGTATTTTGTTATATCAATAATAAAAGGACCCAGTGGGGAGCAGAGCAAGTTCCTTGTGCTACAATGATCTCTAGTTGGTCAAAATTTATAGAATCTTTGCCCCCATCCAGTTGAATAGACTGCAGAAGACAATGAAACCTGTGGAGTGCCCCAAAGGTGAGTGTGACAGAGTGACTAGAGATCAAAAGTAGATTATATTCCAAACCTGAAGCATAATTTTGGTTGATTTATCAATACGCAGTAGGTGAGAAAATGAACTCAAGAAGGTCATGACATTCCTGAGGTTATGCCTTTACTATGTAGCCTAGTTAGATATGAATAAGAACAAAGAAATCCTAAGGAGATAGGATTACAAAGCAGGTCACCATATTTAGAGCTCTGGGCCCTGAACTCCCTCAGCATTTTGAATATGCTTCTGTCATTTATCATAGCCCCCTTTAAGATTACAGTTGCTTAGGTATCCCTTTGTGTCTTTCTTGGATTAAAATGCTTTCTAAAAGCAATGTCTGGACCTCATTCATTTTATATCATAGAAGCACTAAAATAGTTTAGTTTACTAGATGATAAATGCTTGGTTTAGGTTACTAGATGATAAAAACCTTTAGTTGTTTCCTTCTCATGACACATGGGAGGTAGCCTCTGTGATTCTTGGTGCCTAAAGCCAAGGCAACTGAATTAGTGGGTTCCCTATAAGTGTCCAGATCTTTCACTATATCACCCTAACCTAAAGTTCTTTCTTCTAGTCTCCTACTTGATCTACCTGCATTCCTGCGTGCTCATTTTATCTCACCTCCACATCCAGGTATAATTCATATGTTGCTAGAACTATTTTCCTGTGTAACCTTTATCTTCCCAAATATATCCCTTGGTTCCATCTTCCCTGCCAGCACACACACATACTACACAACCTATAAAATTCAGTATAAATCCTTTGCTGTAGCTTTCAAGTTCATCCATAAAACTGTTGTAACATACCTTTGAATTATTTCCTAATAGGTTTATAAATGGATTCACACACTAGTCTTTAAACATCCCCAAACCATGTCCTACTTCCAGTTTTCCCAGCTTTGTGCTTTTGCTCAGGTTACTTCATAGACCCAGAATGCTCTGTGGTTGTTTTAATTTAAATGGGTTCTTTTAAGGCCCATATCAAATACTAGCCTCTCTATTAAACCTTTCTTGGTTTCTAAAACTCGTAGGTTCTCCCTCCTCTATTATCCTCTAAGGCTTCATACTTCAGGGAATAGCATGCATTTTGGATTGAATCACAGTTACAATGTGTGATTTTCTTTCTTTCATTTGTTCATTCATTCATTCATCTATACATATTTATCGAGTGTATCTGGTTTTGTTTGTTTATTTGTTTTGTTTTGTTTTTTGGCCAGGCCTTTTTTAAGTTGAACAAGATCGAGTCCTTGCCATCAAGAGGCTCACACTCCAGTAAAAGAGACAAGATACTTATAAACATACACTAACAAAACAATGTGTTAAGCCCTAAAAAAAGACATGTACAGAATCTACCTTGAAAGAAGATGGAAAGGAAGAAGTACTTTGATTACTTGTAAGAACCTGTAATAGATTAGATGATATTTGAACTGTGACCAAGTAATGAGTAAGAGTTTGTCAGAATTAGAGTAGAATAGTGGTTCAACAAAGTGAATTTCTAACACATATTACACTTGATAAGAGGGTAATGTGGCTTTTTGATTCTCTTCCACTCGGTCTTACAAATAGTTAATGAAAAAATATTTGTTGAATGATTAAATGAATAACATATGAAATAATTTTTTTAGAAGCTAGCTTGATGATGAGGTACAAACTGAAATAATTCAGTTACTGTGAATTGATTGCCTTCTGTGTGAGGGCCAATTTACCAGTTGTCAAAAGGTTAAATAAAAAATGTAGACATTAGCCAGGCATGGTGGCACATGCCTGTAATCCAGTGCTTGGGAGGCTGAGACAGGAGAATCACAGGCTCAAGGCCAGCCTCAGAAACTTAGTGAGACCCTGTTTCAAAATAAAAATAAATGAAAAGGGCTAGGGGTATAGCTTGGAGGTAGAATGACCCTGGGTTCAATTCCCAGTACCTTGCCCCCCAAAATTCAGGTATTATAAAATATAGTTATCCATATTCTGAGGAAAATTCCCAGATATGGAATTCCTGACTAGAAATAAAAGTTTGGGAACTGTTAAATATTAATGAATTCCTTTCAAAAGGCTACAGTTAGCAAAACAACAAAGGGACTAAGTTATTTATTTTACACAATGTGTTAATTGATATCAATTTATATATAATTTCACCAAAATCTTATCATTTCCACTCTATAGAGGAGAAAACCATAACTCAGACAGGTAAAGGGACCTACCTCAGATTTCACAGACGGTAAATGAAAGATTCGTTATTTAAATTCATGCCAAACATTTCAAAGCCCAAAGTCTGTCTACTATAATACACAGCTTAAAAAATAAGTGTATTGCATTGTTTGGGCATTCTTCAAAGATCAGCTTGAAGGAAAAGCAGTTGAATGAAAGTATGAATGCTAAGTTGAAGGAAACCCAGTTGAATGAAAGTATGAATGCTAAGTTGAGGATTGATTTTTGTTCTCATAGGCATGAACAGCAAATATCACTCTTGATTCTTAGCAAATATAAAGCATCATTAATTTGTTCATTTATTCATTTCTCAAACATTTACTATTTACTAAGTATGACTATAATGCCATGTGACTCATATATACTCTGGAATTTATTCGTGCATGTGATGATCCTTTAAAAGTAACTTAAGAAATATGGAACAAATATTTGGGGAAGGGATGTCAAGTGATGGACAGAGTAATTTTTCTGGATGTTATAGAAAAATGAGACATTATAGTAATAATCATAGTATGTTATAATACTCATGAATATAATAGCTAGTGTTTATTAATTGCATTCTGCACACTGACTATGATGCCAAGTGCTTAACATATATAGTCTCAATCTTCACAGTGCTTTGAGAAAGGTATCTATTACCTAGATGAGGAAAAATCAGACTCAAATAGTTTATATACTTTCCAAAGATCAAGAAGTTAGTAAGAGATTGTACTTGTTCACTAGCTGGATTATTTTATCTTCATTTTGCATATAGAAAAGTGAGACTCTATGAGGTAAAAAAAATTGAAATTTGCCCAAGGCCACACAATTAGAAAGTGGTTCTCATATGACTCCTTTCCAAGAAGCAGGATCCTGGGAAGGTCTGCTAAGCACTAGGTAGGGAGCAGTATCTTAGAAGCTATCATTGGAGTAGTGCAGTACTTTCATTCCCTATGGGCAAACTTCAGTATGAAGAACTAAAAGGGAAAATTGAAAGACACAATCTTGAGTGAGATATGGAATAAAAAAGGCAATACGCCAACCATAATAATTGCTAATCACAAAGAATTAGGCAAGTCTGGGTACAGAGGGAGAGTCCCAGTGTGAAACTCAAGGGATAGAAATCAAGAATTTAGAAGTTAATGATAGTAATGGTGATGTCAGCTTAATTAGCACCTCAACCTTTAATGCATGTAGGAATCACCTGAGGATTTCATTTAGATGCAGATTCCGATTGGGTAGTTTGGTGGCAGGACTCAACATACTGCATTTCAAACAGGCTCCAAAGTGATGCCAATGCTGCTGGATTATGGATCATGCTCTGTGGAGCAAGGAACTGAAGCATATTGAGTTTATTACATATCAGGAACTCTTCTAAGAACTTTACATATATTAATTCTTTGAATTACCATAATAACCCTATGAAGTAAGCAATATCTTATCTTCCTTTTAAAAACATGAAAACTTAAGCACAAGATAGACTAACTTGCCAAATTAGTCACTGACGGAATCAGAATTACAATTTAGACAGTCTGATTCTAGAACTCAATCTTGCTTATCAATCTTATGATTTTGTTAATTTAAAAAGCATAATTCTAGTTGCAAAGTAAATAATGGTCTGGAGAGTGTATTAGAATTAAAAAAAAAGAAGAGGTCACTAGTGGCCTAGCTTGCATCAGACTGAGGGCAAGAGTTGAAGACAAGTGATTGTAGGTCATGGAATCAACTGGCAGTGAGCCTGCAAGAAAGTACATGGAAAGATACAGAATAGCTCTTAGAGACAGAACCAGTGATTTAAGATGGGTGAGTCAAAAATAGAGATGTTAATTTAAGAGGCTATAACTGAAAATGGCCAGCTCTCCAGCCTGTGTTCTCCATGGGAATATCAGATACAGCATAAGGGTGAGAGAGTTCCACACCAGGCCAAAACTGACATTTGTTGCTTTAGGCCTCAAGCAGTTAACAGACAAATCTATTTCAATACTCTTGTACCAGAATGTTTCTTGTATTCTTCAAAGGGGAAACACAATCTTCAGAGTACTGTATTTATATTGTGAGTAGCTGAGACAGGAGAACATAGGGCAAGGGCCTAAAGTATCTTCTGTGGCTCTGATAAAACTTTACAAGTCTCATTTCTTTGTCTTTGCATCTCATCAAATAACATTTACCAAAGAGAAGATCTGAAGCAAAGAGATGCTACAATTTACTATCCCATCTGAGAAAAACCCAAATCTAGTATTTTTCACCTTCTTTCCTTAGAAGCCCCATGGAATTGTCTAAAAACAATTGTTTAAAAAAACTTTATCTTGGAATCCTCAGATTTGAGCTTGAAACTGCTCTATCATAAAATTTCGGAGAAAGTCACTTTATCCCTCGGAGCCTGTTTACTTATCTGTAAAATATAATTCTAAAGTCCCTATTCACAGGTGGTGGTAACGTCAAGAAATAGTATACAAGTACCAGGTTCATAATGGATATTCAATTAATGTTAGTAGACTGTAGAAGGAAAATATTTATTTCCTAAATATCAGGTACTGAATCTAGTCCATTATAATCACTGACTGTTAGGTATCCCAGATTGTCTTATCTATAAGAATCCTGATGGGTTGATATTCTAAACCTAAGAAAGTCTCAAGAACTTTTGAAAATATTATGTATAGTAAGCCCTGATCTGAATTAAATTCATTCAACAACCAATTAGTCTAAACAAAATCTCTTATGGCTTGTGTATAAAGTGTCTCCTAAAGATTCATATGTTTAAGGCTTGGTCCTAGTGCACCAATGTTCAGAAGAGATTGGGTCACAAGAGATCTAATCTCACAGTATTAATAATTTGAAGGCATTATTGGGGACTGTAGGAGGGTATAATGGTTTGGATTTAGAATGTCCTCCTGGTCCTCATGGAAACCAGGCAGCAATGTTGGAAGGGGGACCCAGTTGCTGAGGAGACATTCCTAGGAGTGTGGCCTTAGAGATTACATAATGTCTTTCCTCCCCTTGCACACTCTCTTGCTTCTGGTTGCTGTGATGTGAGAGCAGAGCCTGTGCCCTTCCTCTCTCTCTGCTTCCTGCCACCATCCCCTGAGCTCCACAAACCCGGCCTGACATGAACTGAAGTAAATGTTCCTTCTCTAAAGTGTGTGGTGAGTTGTTATGGATGCAGTAAGAATGCTGACCATGACTGTGTGTGTAGTGCCTGATCGAAGGCACTAGGTCACTGGGGCATGCCCATGGGTACTAGGGTTTGTCCCTGCCCCCCTCCTCTCTTTCTGCTTTCTGGTTCCCATAAGACAACTAATTTCTCTCTGCCATGCCCTTCCGCCATGATGTATGACCTCACCTCAGGCCAAAAGCAATGCAGCCAGCTTACAATGGGCTGAAACCTCTGAAACTGTGAGTCAAAATGTATATTTTCCCCTTTAAGTTGTTTTTCTCAGTAATTGTCACAATGATGAAAATATAACACAGAATCTATTTATTTTAGTTGTTCCTGTGTTCAAAAGATATTTACCTGAATGTTGAAAAACATTTTTCAATTGTCTTCTAATGATTACATTGTGTTATTTGCCATTTATGGTAGCTAGCCTTTCAAGTTGGCTCCTAATGATCCTCAACCTCAAATCTTGTGTAATCTCCTCCCACATTGTACCAGAGTTAGTATGTGTGAGGAATAAAATATGGCATTAGTGATGATATGTCACATTTGAAATAATGTTATAAATGATTGTGTTCTCTCTCTCTCTCTCCTTCTTTCCTTCTTTCCTCCTCCGGGGGGAGCCTACTACTATTCATGAGACACTTAGTAGATACTCAATAAAGTGATCTAGATTCTTCTTCACACTTGAGCTAAGTCCGCCTGTTTAGAAACAGATAGGTTGTCTGTCTGTGAAGGGTATGTTTCTAGTTCCAGTCTGTAATACTCTGCCACATACTACATGTGCTCATAGGTAGACCAGAGAGCCCTGTGCATGCATATACATATGCACAAGTATATGAAGGGATGCTTACATGGGTGTAGCTCTACCAAAAACAAGATTTATTTTTTCCTTAAATTCAGCCCACTTATTAAGTTGAGAACTACTTTGCCAAATGATCTACTTTGCCAGATGAAGAGAAACTAGTGATGTGACCACTCAGCTAACTCTGAGCACATTCTTTATTCTTCTGGAATTATCATTGAAGATGGTATAGACAATACCTCATAAATTAGAGTATAATCAGAGTATAACACAGAGACAATCCCTGAAGGATTCCCCTTTTGCTGGATGGGTTAAATTTGACTGTTCGGCCAGCAAAAATCTCAGACCACACTTAGAAATGAGCATTGTTAACATTGTCAATTGTGAGTTTTTTGTCATGGTCACCTTATCTTTATGTAGATATTTGTTTAGGATCCCATTTAGAGTTGAGGACATGACTCTCTCTTATTTTACCCACCTACTGATGAAAGTCTACCTCCCCATTTTCTAGATTTCAAATTTCAATGTCTTGTACTAACGGTAGCACGTGAAATGGTTAAGGCTGGCCCTAGAGTAAGACTGTATGACTTCCAATCCTGGCTCCATAACTTCATATCTTCATATCAGGAAAAGCCACTTCAAATCTAAACTTTGTTTTCCTGAACTGTAGAATGGGATAACAGTAGCCCCTACCTCCAAGAACTATCATGATAATTGAATGAATGCATATAAATACTTTAAAACAGTCCTGAAAACATAGTAAATGTTTAGTAGAACATAGATAGCTATTATCATTATTAATACAGTGAGGCAGGCTGGTAGGAGAAAGAGCTTGGGCTTCAGGGTTGGATGCATATTTTGGTTTTATGACCTTGAAAAATTGCTCCGCCATATTGATCCTCAATTTCTTCATCTATGAAAGGGAAAATATTATCTACAGCAGAGATTATTTCAAGGATTAAGATCATACACATACCTGAGCACAATAGGTTACAAACTGTTAGTTCCCTTTGTCTTCTTTAGCCACATTATAAGTGCTAACTCAGAGATTTGATATTTATGAAAAGTCGAATCCATCATCCTTAAAAAATATATTTGAAAAAAATGTGCTCTGTTTAAGAAAAGGGGAGTGGTTCTATGTTTAGCATCAGATGGACAAAAGCGTTTAAGTTCATGGTTGGATGCTTTTGAGTTTTCATAAAAGTAAAATCTAAGATATAATTAAGTATTGCAGCATTTGGCATGGAATCAGGCACTCCTCTTCATTGTATGGGCAATAAAATCTAAAAGAAAAACAATCAATATGTTGGCTCAATTAAGTTTTCAGCTACAAATAACTAATTTCAATCTTCGTAGTTTTTCCAGTGTCCAAAATGTATTTTTTACTCTTCCTAAAATATTAATATAGCTCTGAATTATTTATGGATCCAAGAAACACTGTACTCTTTAAACATGGAAGAGAATAGAAGGTTATTTCATGTCAGCACCATGGAAGACAATAATAAATCTGAAATGTAAATAATACCTCTGAGAATAAAGCCTGGTCGAAGGCCAAAACACGTGATCTCTAGACTTTTTCTTCATGTGATACAGAAGTTGAAACACCAATCAAAAATGCTATTCTGGGCTCTAATTCTTTTAGAGTTACCAGTATATTGTGGACTGATGAGGTCATTCTAGAAGTTCTAATCATTAATAATATTCATGTAATTAAAAGAACCTGCCACACTAATAATATGTAATAATAAGGGCTATTATTTGTGGAGCTTTTATATCCTGAGTACTATGCTAAATACAGATATGCATTACCTTATCTGTTCTTAACAACTTTGTAAAGCAGGTATTGTTACTGTCCATGTTTTATAAGAGGAGAAACAGGTTCAGAGAGTTTAAATGTTTGAGTGTCTGGCCTCTGACAACTGAACTCTTTTCAAGATGTATCATCTTGCTACTGTTACCCATAAACAGTATTAATTCTTTTTGTTTCTGGCATTTAACAGCAGAATGCCTTTTCTTTTATTGCACTCCACTTTGCTTTTTAGACATATGTTCCTGATGGTCTTCACTATTATAATGGAAAGAGCAGAGTCTGAATTTGAACAGACCTGGGCATGATGTCTATACTTTCCCTTGCTAGCAGTCTTTTCTTGAATTATTTGATGCCCAGAAGAAATTTCTGGTTTAAGAACTGTTATTGTCTCATTTTATTTTTCAGGAATCTGGGGTTTAGAGGACTTAAGTAACTTGACCAAGGTCCCACTATTTTAAGTATGTGGAAGGGCCACATTTGAAGACAGGTCTGTGAGAAGAGTTTTTAGTAATTTCCATTAAGTACAATGGATTATAAATATTCAGAATTGTAATTTGGCAGCTCAAAGGTCAACTAGAAGTCCCTTCATTTTGCAGATGGGGAAGCAAAGGTCCAGGAAGGATTTAGGCCTTGTTATCTTCATTCGACAGATAAGGAGATGAGAAAAAGAGGATAATTAATATAGCTAGATTCTTTTTTGCGGTACTGAGGGTTGAGCCCAGGGACACGCTACCTCTAAGCTACGTCCCCAGCCCTATTTTATTTTGAAACAAGGTCTCACTAAGTTGTGGAGGGCCTCACAAATTGCTGAGGCTGGCTGTGAACTTGCAATTCTCCTATCTTAGCCTCCCAAGTACTGGGATTACAAACATGCGCCACCATGCCCGGCTTAGAGTCCACCCTTTTCTGGAGCTTCTTAGTTGCTTGAAATGTTTCTATTAGGGGGGCTTTACTCCCTCTCTTGATAGAAAGGCTACTCATTCTGTTAGACGGTGGTATAAAGGATGCTATTGTGGAGTGATACACATGACTAAATTCTTTCTTCCTTTTGGTATCATTGGAATGACTTTCGTTTGCTGTGACCTTGGGTTTCTTTTCATCATTAAGAGGGATATATTGTGTTTAAGTATTACATTATTAATAATATTTGCCTGGGTGCAGTCTCGTGATCAATTTTTCATGTGCACCATTCTTTATGCAGCACTTGGTGAATTTCAAGCAGAGGCTTACCATCACCTCTCCTCTCTGAGTGACAGTCTTAAGTAAAAGATGGTAGGCCCAGGACTCCTCAGCCCCATGAGAGATTGGAAATGCTTCTGTCGGTCAGTTCAAGATTATTTTTATAGCCGGGCGTGGTGGCGCACGCTTGTAATCCCAGCATTCGGGAGGCTGAGACCGGAGGATCCGGGTTCGCGGCCAGCCTCAGCTACCTAGTGAGGCACTCCGCAACTTAGTGAGACTCGGTTTCAAAATAAAGAATAAAAAATAGGGCTGGGGGCGTAGCTCGGAGGTAGAATGCCCCTGAGTTCAATCCCCGGTA